>CAUYLG010006762.1:0-49770 GCA_963573385.1 Cacajao melanocephalus | reverse complement strand
TCCTTCCTGATTCCATTGTTAAGCACAATTATTGGCATAAAAGAGGTTTTTAATACCCATTTTTAGACTGCATTCTAGCCTGGGCAATAGAACAAGAATCCTGTTCTCTCTCCCTCTTTCTCTTCCTCTTTCTTTCTCTCTTACATTCTTTTTCTTTCTTTCACTCTTTCTTCTTTTCTCTTTTCTTAAAAAAAAAAAAAATACACACACACACACCCGCCCCCCACCAAAAGCTCTTGATGAATTATAATGTACCTACAAATTTGCTATCAGAATAATTGGTTATTATTCTGTCACTGTATTTAAAACTCAGTAACTCCTAAGATACTGTGAAATATCTTGTATAGCCTTTTAAGATTGCTAAAATATTACAATCATATCAGTAGCTGAATGACGGATTATTTTCTAAAAGCCATCTATAGAACACAGTAAGAATGTAGTAACTTCTGAAAGATCAAAGAGCTGCTTAATTTTACTTCCCAAGTTTGGTATACTGAAATATATTAGGAATTCAATTCCAGGATATTTGTGGCACCACACATAAGGAAGAAACGACAAAAAGACACTGTAGAAAAATGGGAGCATCTAACCAAAAATACCAAATTTGGGGAGGTAAATGATTACAGGATTGATAGTGTCCAGAATTCACCACAGAGGGTGATAAAAGACTGAATCAATTCTAATTGCAATGTGTAAAAATGTTAAACTGGCAGGGCACAGTGGCTCACATCTGTAATCCTAGCACTTTGGAAGGCCAAGGCAGGCGGATCACTTGAGATCAAGAGTTTGAGACCAGCCCAGTCAACACGGTAAAAACCCATCTCTACTAAAAATACAAAAAATAGCCAGGGCATGGTGGCACATGCCTGTAATCTCAGCTGCTCAGGAGGCTGAGGCAGGAGAATCGCTTGAACCTGGGAGGCAGAGGCTGTAGTGAGCTGAGATCGTGCCACTGCACTCCAGCCTGGGTGACAGACCGAGACTGTGTCTAAATAAATAAATAAAGTTAAATTGACTTGATTTCAAAATAAAACTCCAACTTGATCTTATATACAGTTGTAAAAATCTAACCTGTAAAAATAAAAGCTTTTTCAATGACACTATAAAATATGACAAGCACAACAGTTACCTGAATACTACAGTAAGACTTTTGTCTCTAATTAAAACTAAAGTTTTCATTTCTAAGCATTTCAACTGAATATGTCTTCAGTGGATTCAGTGCAAAGCACCATTCTGAAATTTCAAATAAGAACTTAGTTTCTAAATAGCAAGATATAACCAGAACAGAAGCAAGTAAGAGTTTAAAAACAAGTATTTAAAATAAACATGGGAACAGTCACTCACAGAGGAACATGAGATGCAGGAAAGACAAGAAGAACAACACTAAAAGAAACATCCATCAAGAAAAAGACCTGGAAAAGAAACCAAAACCTAGAATTAAAGATCAAATGAGGTTTGGTAGGATGGGGGAGGGGAGAGGGGATTAACTAACTAATAGACACTCCAATGAATACTAAGGCAATTAATTTTAAAAATTTGAATGCAGGAATTACATAAAAGACTAAAAAGTCACTCAAGATCTAAATCAATTTACGAAGACCTAGAAATTGATCTACCAAACTAAAGCTCAGTCAGCAATAGCCAATGGAAAAGTTCCCATCAAGGACATACCCAAACACCCAAATATAACATGTTATTAAATATACTAAGTTTTTTTCAACTGAACCAAGTGATTTAAAACATCTGTCCTAAAGTTAAAGGAGATATTAAAGATTAATCTTTGCTCTTCAAAATAATAAAGAGAAATATATAAAAGCATTTAGATGTTAAAGAACAGTAGTGGCTAATCTAAAATACAAGGAGGAGTCAGAAATCAAAAGTTATAAAATATGTTTAACACTGACACTAATTTTGCTAAAACTGAATGAATTAAAGTTGCACTGATACAGGTAAACAGAAGTTGGAATAAAAAGCTCTATTAAGCTGAAAGAAAACTAAAATCTGTGTGCAATTCTGAGAGTCGTATATAATTGCAATATATAATGAACTATAATTAAGAGAATATATGTAATCAAAACGAAGTTTCATAGTATAAACTGTTATCTAGCAAAATACATTTCCAAACTGGTTTCTATGTTTCCTATTCTTACAACGATCAATATTACAACATTTTTAAGACAAAGTGATGTTAAATTTATTATTAAAAATTATACAATTTCCAGATTACTCTGATACATGTGCCAACAACAACTTTTCTTTGCTTCTTTCTAAAATAAATCTTGAGTGTTTTGTGATTGTGGCATTAACTCCACAGTCATTGGTAGAATAGATTTATGTTACAGATATTAACTAAAATCTCTAACATGTTTTGGGTAAACCAACAGTCGTTCTTTAACAAAATGCAAAACTAAATTAAATTCAATTGTACAGGTTTATATAAACCCAACCAGTGTGCAATGGATTTTCAAAAAATCTGTCAAGATACAGAAACTAAACCACATAAAAATAATCTTCGCTTTACATGTATTAAAATTTCCTGACACATATTAGTATGTTCTGTTGCTGTAACTCATTTTTCTTCAAGTAAGTACATTAGCACCAAAATGCTAATTATGATGACAAAAGATTAAGGTTAAATCAGATTGTTACACCTCTTACCACAAGGAAGGAATGAAATGATTTAATATTTACCCATCTAAATAAAAGTTCAGTCTAAATAGTCAATTAGAGAATAAGACTATACCTGTATTATTCAGTATAAAACGTTTACAAAATATTATATATTTTAATATAAAAACATTTATGCAATAACTACAATTAATTCCATACTACAATCAAAAAGCAGTGAAAGGAGGCCGGGCGCAGTGGCTCACGCCTGTAATCCGAGCACTTTGGGAGGCCAAGGCAGATAGATCAATTGAGGTCAGGAGTTTGCAACCAACCTGGCCAATACAGTATCTACTGAAAACACAAAAAATTAGCCAGGCGTGGTGGTGCACGCCTGTAATCTCAGCTACTTGGGAGGCTGAGGCAGAAGAATCGCTTGAACCTGGGAGGTGGAAGTTGCACTGAGCTGAGATCACACCATTGCACTCCAGCCTGGGTGAGACAGTGAGACTCCGTTTCAAAAAATAAAATAAATTTTTAAAAAAGCAGTGAAAGGGAAAATGCTAAACAAGGTATAACCGGACACATTTAAACCTCAAATCAAATCCCTAAGGAAGTTATACCATCTTTCTGATGAGAAAACTGGGGCTTGATCTGCTGTAACAAGCAGGCCAACAAATCATAACAGAAAGTTCTCTCTTGTATCTCCCTTATTTTGAGACTTGGTCCAAATCTGTAACCAGAACATTACCTACCTCCCGTCAAAAAAGCTGGAAAAATCACAAGAGGGAAAATTACTATAAAAGGGATATAAAGGATTTTTTATGAGTACCATTTGTTGAACCTATTTGTGCTAAAAGAGAAAAAAAATTGCCTATTCACTTTAGTGATGGTTTCTTAGAAAAGTCCATGAAAACGCTTATCTAACAAAAAAACTGTATAGAACACATAATATGTTAATACGGAAGTATGGCTTCATGTAGCAGGTAGTAAGTATAAAAAATAAACTTGCAAAACTTAAGGGATACAATGAACAATAATATTCCTGGGATTAACAGCTGGGATTACTATTTTAATTTTTACATTTTGTAAACAGTTTTTACATACATAAAAAAACAAAATAATCCTTCATTTAAGGAGTACACCTTTATACTGCTTTGGCGGACACATGACAGAACCACTTTATTCCCTGAAATATGAAGACAAGTAACAAGTTTTGAAAATTATTTCAAATGTAATACAATATTCTCAGAGAAAAATATGCCAGTCTAAACAGAGTGCAGAAAATACATTTTATAAAAGTAATATTCCTACTTATAATTCCGACTACATATTAAAATCCCGAAAACTTTATATACTTTTCAGATGAAAGGTAATTAATTATTATTTTTTTATTTTTAGAGACAGGGTCTTGCTGCTTTGCACAGGCTCTCGTGGCCTCAAGCTACCCTCCTACCTCAGCCTCCCAAAGTGCTAGGATTGCAGGCGTAAGCCACCATGACTGGCCAGAAAGTCAGTAACTTAAAACTAAAGAAATTACATTTCTTTATATGTATGAGTCCTAATGGATGGAAAAAGCTAAGCTAGTTATTACCCTCCTTACATAACTTATTTGCAGCTACTTTCTCTCAAAGGTGAAAGATCTCTGCTATAAGATAACAATACAAAGCTGTTGTAAAAATATCCCAATTACTTGAGAGAAAAAAGATTTACCATAATATTTATATAGCCTTCATAACTTTGAATGAAAATTGTATCACTAACAATAGTAAATACATATTATAATAATAAATACAATAAATTATAAGTACAGTAAAGCTACCTACATTTTACATATAAGTCTAATTGAGTTTACAGAATCATAAATTAGTAATATAAGCAGCTACCATTTGTTAAGTCTTTGTGCTAAGCATTTTATCAGTGCCTCCTTTAATCTTCAACGATACTATTATGTAAGTTCTATTATATTTATTGTAAAATAAAAACAAGATCACTGAGAGAAAGGTTAAATAACCTCCTCCACTTCAGCAGCAGGAGAATGAGGGGTAGAACTGAGAATCAAAGCCAGGACTGACTTCAAAGCCTCATTTTTGTTGTAATTCCAACTGATTATCTTATCTTTAACAAACTGGCACTGCCTCTAGAGCAGGGAGTGCTCCAACTGGATGGCCAAAACAGTCTATGAATGTAGCAAAAGTAAGTAAAGAAGGCTACATAAAAGACAACAGAGTGGTGAGGCCTGCGGCAATCTAGAGAGAAAACCTCTTACCTAAAGGAGGTAGCTCCTGCTCAGGTGGATGCGGCTGTTGCCATGTGAGACTACAGACCCCATACCAGTCATGCCAGATGGATTTTAAGGAAGCTAGACATCCAGACTGTTTAGGTGATAAGCTCTTATTTTTAAATGGTGATGAATAGGATAAAAATTTAAGTTACAATGGATGCCTAATAAAACATATCTGGGGCCACATTTAGATAGGTACGATGAATGATTCCAAAAGCATGCTACCTTACCATCTTCTTCTTCCTGCCTGTTCATAAATGTTCCTGCAATGTAATGTAATAATGCACTAACATTTATGAACAGGCAGCAAGAAGAAAAAGAAACTTTCCTACAACCAGGCAGGAGAAAGAGAAAGAAGAAACTTACCTACAAGCAGTTAGGAGGAAGAGAGAGAAAGAAAGAAACTTTCCTACAAGCATCCTTAAAACCTATCCAATAACCAGTCTCCTTTCAAATCTTTCTAGTCCCCATACTCTCCCCACCACAGGGCTTTTACTTCTGCTTTTTGTTCACTGCTCCTACAATGTGTTTTCCTGACATCACCAAGTTAAATCCTACGTAAAGTTCTGATCTTCTCCAAGCATGACCTCCTCAAATGAAGTACTCCGAATCCTGCAATAAATCCCCCAATTTTGGGCTTTTGTCGCACACTACACTCTAACACTTGGCACGTTCACGATTCCATAGGGTGACTGATGTGTCCCTCCCCAATCAGGCCATAAAGTCCGTACGAACATGTCTGGTTTTGGTCATCTTTGATGTCCCAGTACCCAGCACAGTGCAAGGCACACAGCATGCACTCAACAAATATTTGCTAAAGGAAAGAGGAAGAAAAGGAAATAGAGCCTTAAGGAAGACAGCCTTAAAAAATTCTCCATTATCTGCAGAGCTGAACTCTACACTCGACTCCAGAACATTACTGCTACTACAGCACTCCCATAACACTTCAGGCAGAGATGAACAACAGATTCATCAATAACCAAATGAGAAGGAAGCCTTTATAAAACAGTGGTGGGGTGGGGAGGGTACTAATGTATGTGTTCCTCCTTTTAGAATATAACCTGGTTTACAGACTGAGATTCCAGATCTCCTGCGAGTTGATGGTGATATTATCACACCTCTAACAAATTCTATATAAATCTACCTAAGTTTACTTACTATCAGAAAAATCATTGCCCAAAGTATACTTATTGTAAGAACTATGATGACTACTGGAATAAAGTCAAGTAAAGATCTTAAAGGAAAGCTTTTAATCTCTATAATTGCAGGGTGTTAGATGCTTCTTCAAAAATGAGGCCAGTAAGATAATCAAGAGTCCATGATACCTACTAAAAACATACAGAGGTTAGAGTTTGTTACCCTTCCAATTAAACATAACAGTCCAGACAGGTTAAAATGAAGTGGTATTCAATGCAACTACCAAATCCTTATTAACAAGAGTGAACTGTGATCATCATCTTCTAACTCTTTCTCCAATGGAACCATAAATAGGTTCCTTGCTACGCTAACAAAGACAGGTCATCATATTCTCTTATTTACCATACAATAAAAAACTTTGTCAAGTGACATTTTCTTTGTCTAGTATGACCCTTTCACAAAAATGAACCCATGAAAATATATTGTTATTTCTGCCACTGAATGGTTTCTACCTCCAACATCTAATTCTGAGACAGTTTCACTGATTCTATGCAACACTAGTTCTTTCCAAGAATCTTCTCTAGGTGTTAGGGTAGGGGTAAACTTGAGAGGTTAAATAAGCTTGGGAAAGAATACAAATTCTTCAAATTTAGATACTCTTACATTAAAAACAATGAGATTCCTGAACCACAAAATCTGTTTAATCTAGTGGTTTTTTTCTGTTTGTTTTGTTTTGAGACAGTCTTGCTCTGTCACCCAGAATGGAGTGCAGTGGCTCAATCTTGACTCACTGCAGCCTCCTGGGTTCAAGTGATTCTCCTGCCTCAGCCTCCTGAGTAGCTGAGATTACAGGCATGCGCCACCAGGCCCTGGCTAATTTTTGTATTTTTAGTAGATGAGATTTTGCCACGTTGACCGAGCTGGTCTTGAACTTCTGGCCTCAAGTCATCTGCCCACCTTGGCCTCCGACAGTGCTGGGATTACGGGCCTGAGTCACTGCGCCTGACCTAACCTAGTGTTTCTTAAACATTATAGAACCCAAGTAACAAATTTGGGGGTAAGGTTCCAAACTTGGAAAAGTTCTCCAGCAAATCAACAATTTCATGGCTTGGGCCTCTGGAACCTTTACTGTGAAACATATTTCCTGGTCTAAGACAAAAGTTAACCAGAAACCCAACTATACAAATTTGTAACTTTAGAGATATCTGGGTTTCTGTTGCTATAATAATTTTGAAGAATTCTTATTTTCATAAAATATTAGGAAAGCACCCTTCTTGGGCCTTTACTTCTTTAAAAATTTTCACTAACTCATGATTCTTATGAAACATGATTAACAAAATGTACACCCTTCTCTACAACATATATAGGAAATAATATATTGGTAGAAAAGTATTCTGGCCATCTGCATAATTAATTTAGTCTTGCATATAATGTAAATCTGATGTTTAACTTAAAAGATACATAGATTGATACTAATTTTATTAACTATGTCTATCAACTAGGCATATCAAAACCTTGGAGAACAATGACAGCAAAAATGAACTATACATAAATTACAAAGGCAGTTGCATCTGGGCAGCAAAGCCTTCTAACATATATTTAACATCTTTGTATGTGTGGGTGGATATGATAAAGGAGAAACTTTCCTGACTGGAGAATAAGATAGAAAGTTGGTGCAACTCACGAGCTCACAAATAGGTAATAAGTACAAAGCAGAAAAGAGGAGAAAAGAATATCAAATTGAAAATTTAAGTCTGAGGCACGACTAAAAAATAATTATCTGAGAACTTCAAAGCTTTCAAGTTCAAACTTCTCTATGTATTCATTCTAACAACTGCATAAATCAGATCACAAGCAACACAGATTCAAACTTGGTATTAATATAATAAAACTATCAGCAATTTAACCATTTTTAGTCTTTCTGTTGCATTCCTACACAATGCTTTTTTCATTATTCTTTAAAATCACACAGCGTAAATTTGCTTAAATTCACTTCTCTTTTAGGTATATTTAGGAACAGTCTCTGATGATGCAGAATCATATCATTCTCATACTGATCAATTAAGAAGCTACCCTTAAATTTTAGAAAAACTGCTCTGTACAAAGACCACTGCAAAAACCATCACAGATTTTACTGTTTGCAAAGAAGCTCAGATAATAAAACCATTCCATGGCATTTCAGAGCTATAGGGATAGATGAGAAAAGTAAAAAAACAACAATAACAACAGTAACAAAAAACTTACTTTGATGACTCCCCAAGGATAACAATTTCATTCCATAACTAATTCACTTAGGGAATGATCAGCAGGCAAGTTCTGTCGCTCTCAGGGCATTCCCTAAGTAGGCGAGTTCTGTTCCCAAGAAGATGTCAATAACCAAATCACTTAAGAATTTAAACTAAATCTTCAGCCATGAATTATATACTGAAGTCAGGAAGAACCAGGCAGATCACGTAAGCTGGGTGTATCTAATCCCTCATGACTTTTCCCCTAATTCTCTAAACTCCAGCAACACTGGCCTCCTTGCTGTTGCCCTATGGACCTCAGTCTTTACTCCGCTCTGATGGTGAAGAAAGCTATTCCAAGTCTCTGCTCAACTGTTGCCTCCTCAGGGAAGTCTCTCTGACTTCTCTCTCTAAAGAAGCCTCATCTGTCTTATTCACAGCTGTATGATCAGCAACAACAACAGGATCTGACACAAATGCTCAATAAATTCTTGCTGAATGAATTCATTAGTCTACATGTAATTTAATAATACAAAATCAAATCTAATGACAATTTTAAAACAAGCGTATTAACAAAATATCTGATATTCAATCCCAATTTGAAGTCCAGAAAAAAACAAACTTAAAATCAGATCTCTGTACTTATTTGTTTTTGGAAATGAGTGAGTAAAACTTGAAAAATTCCACGTAGGTATAAAGATGTATGTTATTTCTGAGAAATCAAAGCAAATATATAATGATTCCATGTCATAAAGAGTCCATAAAGATCGGATGATTCACAAGCAAAGACAGAAGTTTCGTATTAGTGTCTTAAGTATACCCTATCTAATACACATGCATAGTATTTTAAAAGTATAATGATCTAGAATATAAATACAAGTATAAAAGGTATAATGATCTAGAATATAAACATGAAAAATGAGGTTAAGAGAATTCCTGTTCTACATTACCAAGTCCAATCACTGACTAAATATAAATTTAAAGTGTTAAATATGGCTTTGTCAGAACATACAGAAATAACCATTTTTTGGAGGTTAAAAAATAAAGTTTGCTAAACATGAACCAAAGGCTTGTATTCACAGACACCTAAGTATTCAGTTCTGTCAATTACATACTTTGTAAGTATTATAATCACTATACTCCATCTCTTTAAAGAGCGTAAGATATTACATTTTTAAAAACAAATGATATTATGGCAAAAAGCTCTCCCAAACTGACATCACAACTCAATAGTTTTAAATACTAACCAGGTGCATTGCCCTACTTGCAAGTTAATCAAATCAGCTTTTATTTACACATATTCAACATAGTTTGAAGGAAAAGAAAAATGAAACAGGATACCTATACATCAAATAATACACCACACGGATCAATCAGCCCAAGTGATCAATAAACAAAAATGTTTAAAATAAAAAATATGAGAGAATAAAGATTTTCTTCAACATGTGCTACTCACATAAAATCCCTGGAACAAAAGAGTATCTACAGCCAAATTAACTTACCGTTACAGATTTCAGTGTCATACCATGGTAGGTTCCCATAGTGTCAATTTTGAAGCCTTCCGTTTCTATGGAAAAAAAAAAAGACGTTTGCTGTTAAGATTTTATAGATCATGCATCTTACGATCTATACCAAATCTAAAGTAATAATCTACACTGTATCTGATGGTTCAATAGTATAACGAAGCCTTGAATCTACTATGTAAAATTAAATTACATACTTGTAAAGACAAAAACTTTAAAAAGGATGCTAAGCTCAAAAATATAATGAGACCAGCAAGCCTACCGTGTAGAAGCTGATTAAGACTATCTTTGCAATTATGTTCAAAATTTAGATTGAAAACTTTATAACCCCAAATTACTTACTAATATTCAATGATAGTACCACTAAAAGCACCTAACATCATGAGAAGACCCAGTTATAAACAGTAGTGTTCCAAAGTTTCAATCAAAAGGCATATACTTATTTTTATATACGTACATATATATATGTTTTTATTTTTCTTTTGAGACAGGGTCTCACTCTGTCACCTGGGCTGGAGCACAGTGGCACAATCTCAGCTCACTGCAACCTCTACTCCCATCCCCGCTCCCCAGGCTCAAGCAATCCTCCCACCTCAGCCTCCCGAGTAGCTAGGACTGCTGGCATGCACCACCACACCCGGCTATTTTTGTGTACTTTTAGTAGACATGGGGTCTTGCCTTGTTGCTCAGGCTGGTGACAAAGTACTGAGCTCAAGCAATCGTCCTGCCTCCACCTCCCAAAGTGCTGGAATTACAGGCATGAGCCACAGCAACCAACCATATTATATATTCTATAGAAAGCAATGTTGTAAATAATGATTGGAGTGACAGGACAGAATCCCAATATGCCTTTCTGTAAAGGGTCACATAGTAAATGGTTTATATACTGCAGGCCTTAAAATCTCTGTCACAACTACTCAATTCTGTAGTCGCAGGGCAAAAGCAGAATAAACAATATATGTGATCAATTGGGGGCAGCCCAATTTGCCCCATGGAGGTTTGTATTTAGTTTCAGGGCTGTAATTTACCAACCTCTGCTTTATATAATTCATACCCCAAGAAAAACATTGAAGTGTAAAGGAAAGAATGGACTATTGTCTTTTTATGGCACATATCCGGTGCATGCCTTTTTCAACTAAATGAAGTCAGCACACAAAATTCACTGCACCAAGGCAACATATGCTTTAAAAAAAATTTAAAGGAAGACTTCAGATTATGCTTTAAAATTAACTTCCAGTTGCTTCTAAACCTCTTATTTTCATGTATCGAGTCATAATGAATGAAGATCCCAAGAGGAAGTTACACTGACATTAGTTTCACCGCACAACTGCAGAAATGGTTCGTTATTGCATTAGCCAGAACACCACGTAGGCTATCACAAAATAAGTCCTCCCCATCATTGCTCAAAATCTGTTTCAAAGTTCTCCATGTACACATTTATAACTTCGGAAACATGACTTAACATACAGAATCTCTATTTAAAAACAAAAGCAGTATGAATAACAGCCAATATTTATAGGTAATTTACTTACATATAAGATACTATTCTGGGAACTTAATATTTATTAACCAGTCCAATACTCACAATAACCAGAAGAAACAGATAGTATAATAGTATTTTAATTATACAGAGGAGAAAACTAAGACAGAATGCAGTTAAAGTAACATTAAAATTCACATGAAAAGTTACTGCAACGTAAGCTATCTGGAACCAGAATCCATGCTATTAACTAGGGACTGGCCGATTTTTTTCTGTAAAGGGCCAGATAATATTTTTAGGCTTTGTAGGCCGAAAATTCAATACTGATGTCACAAAGCCCAAGAAGCCATATAGAAAATGCATAAATGAATGGGTGTGGCTGTGTCCCAACAAAATGTTATTCACAAAAAATTGCAGTGGGTAAGATCTGGCCTGCAGACATTACATTGTCAACCCTTCAACATCAGGCCATACTGCCTCTCAGGTGCGACACAGCCCCACTAAGGGGAGAAAGAATTAAGCAACTTGCCTTCTTTCCCTTTGAATCTCTCCTGATCATATCTGTTATAGGCAGCTGGGACAGGCTGTTTGGTACGCAAAGTGGGATCCTGTAAAAAACATGTTTTAATTATGAGTTACACGTGAATATTTTTAAATATTACTTATGTAATGCGCTGGAGTACAGCAGTGTGATCACAGATCACTGCAGCCAAGACCTCCTAGGCCCAAGGGAACCTCCCACCTCAGCCTTCCAAGCAGCTGGGACCACAAGCATGTTCCACCACACTCAGCTAACTTTTTTTAACTTTTTTTTTAGACACTCTGACCCTACAGATTTTTTTGTCTCAGACTCTGACCCAGGTATGTTAAGAATTACTGCTCCAGTTAAGAATGACTGCCTAAGTAAGTAACTTTTAGTATTGGGGAGGGCTTTCACATCTTTCAGATACTCTGAAGCAGCAAAAGGTTTAAAATCCACTGATTTTAAAATGTGAAGATGCCTTCAACATTACTACACTGCAATATAAGTGGCAACTTCACTAAAATTACTGTAAAGCAGTAAAGCATTCTTACCACAGGTGCTGCATTTGGGGCTGGTCGCTGTTCAGGTGCACGCCCTTCTTCTCTGGCTTTTACAGATTGAAGAATTGCAAAAATGTTCTTGGAAAAATTCTAAAATATAAATGGATTTTAATTAAGCCCACCTTAAATATACAATAGTAAAGTTACTTGATAAATAATTTAAGACTCAGTTATTTTACTCTCAATTCTTCTTTATGTATCATCACAAGGTATCATTATTATACACATATGTAAAAACCACTACTGATATATTGATCCAGAGACTATTATAAATCCTATGGTATTCATTTCGTTATTTTCACTTTACAATGTACTCATATTCTACATCTATTCATATATAGATGAAAAACAAGTTAACATAATTAAAACAAGAAAAGAAGTTAACATAAATAAAATATAACACATTTATCTGAAGAGGCTTCTAGTTGAGAAAAAAAATCAACTACTACATCCTCCTCTCTGTTAAATAAACTTCAGTGCTAATTTCAGATTGTTACACATTACACAATTCTGCGATACTGTTAGAAGTCCATGTACACTTTTCAAAGATTTATAAGTGGAAAGTACAAGTAAAAATGCGCAACTTACGATGCAATTACATGCTAATCAAAAGTCAACACAGCTAACTAATCTGACTACTCTTTCCTTCATGAAATATTCTTCCTTCATGCTACAGATTGAATGTCTCCTCTAAAACTCATGTTGAAATTGTATTCCATTATAACAGTATGAGGAGATGGAGCCTACAGGAGGTGATTAGGTAGGTCATAAGGGCTCCATCCTTACGAATGGATTCATGTTGTTATTGCAGAAGTGGGCTCGGGTTCCTGATACAGTAAGTTTGGCCCCATTCTCTCTGTGTCTTGTTTGCTTGCTTGTTTGCTTCTGCCTTCTGCCATGAAATGACCCTACCCAGAAGCCACTTCTATGTTCTTGAACTTCCCAACCTACAGAAAATGTGAGAAATAAATTTCTTGTCTTCATAAATTACCCAGTCTGTGATATCCACAGCAGCAGAACAGACAAAAGACACTTGGCCTCTGAGACGCCACTGTCTCTTGGTTTTACCCCCAATGTCTGACAGCTCCTTTGGGGCTCTTCTTATGCTACCTATCAGTCACTTAACATTTGAAGGAATATGTAGTAAGAATCTACTCTAAGCCAAACACCTTGCTTGGCACTTGGGTGCAATGATGATGAAAAAAGACATGGTCGCTGCCCTCATGAACCTCAAATACAACATAATTTCTCTTCTTTAAACAAAGCATTCTGTTTCCTTGGCTTGCACCACTCTTCCCACCTTACCCCTTTCACTTCCATCACTAGTTTTTATTCTTTAGGTATCACTCCTCTTTACTCTCACCTAAGTTAACTGTTCTTGCTGGGTGTCTGCCCTATAATGTTCATAATAATTACCACTTTTTAATTTTGACTTCTGCTGAAGAATATAACTTCTGTGAGAGCTAGGACCAATGCACCGCCAGTCAGTGCCTAGCACTTGCTTGGTTTGTAGATGTTAAATAAATACGATACAAACAAAGTATATAAAATAAGAGGCAGCTTGAAAGATAACTATCATCACTATGCCAGTTGCAGTGCTAACTAGTTCCTATAATTCTCTGGAACAGAAAATCTAAGGACCCCTTTGCACTCTTACAAACTACTAAGGACCCCAAAGAGCTTTAAGTTTGTGTGAGTTACAATATCTATTGAATTTAAGATTAAAACTGAAAAAAAATTAAAAATCACTTTTCAAAATGCATAAAAGTAATGACAAGAAAGAGTGGCAGGTTTTAAATTTTTGCAAATTTCCTTAATCTCTGGCTTAATAGAAGAGAGCTATATTCTCAGACTGGCTTCTACATTCAACATTTATTGTGCTATCTTATCTGGTCAAAGAATACAGAGAAAAATCTATCCTCACACAAACATTTGGAAAAGGGAAGAATATTCTAATAGTCTGTCAGATAACTATGGATAGTCTTCTTTGATATCATACCAAAATACAATAAATGGTTCTTAAAGGTTAATGAAATGTGGAAACCACATCCATAAACTTTTTGTATAGGTACTTTAAAATCCATCAGCCTCTCTTGTACTTTAAATGAACTTTTTACCCATGCACGATTTTCTGACAGCATTCACTGGTTATCTGGAAAATATCAATCACTGAATTATGCACATTTTCCAAATAGTAACATAATTAATTATAGAAAATCAACAAATTACACTTGTTATTTGTAAAAGACTCACTAGAAGACTTTAAAAATTAGAAAACTGCTTGTTGCTTTACTTATGGTGGGGCAGGGGAAGAATTAGAAAACTGTTAAGGTGATAGCAGCATAAAGAAACTTCCCAAATTCTGATTTTCTCATGAAAGTATTTTTTTATCATTGGCAAAAAATACTATCAGTTGCTTTCCTTGAAGGAACAAATCCATTTCCTTCATTTAAAAAAAAAAAAGTCTACCAAATACCTAAGTCTGAATAACGGTTACTAAAATTAAAAACATTGATTTAGCTCATATCTCATACAATGGCACAAGTCTCTTGATGAGAGTAACCAACAGGTTTGCAGAAGTGCTTTCTACATCTCAATTTCATCACACAAAATATTAAAAAGATATACTTGAGGGTCAAGATTTAATAAAATTCATAAATTTTAAAAACACCATCAAAGACATTATTAGTGAATAAAGAACATAATGGTCACTAGTGAAGTGCCACTGCCTTGATTTACACCATGGCCAGCAGTTTTACCAACCGTTGATTTTGCACCATCACTACAAAGGTCAATACAGTGAAAAAATGCACATAACATCTCTGTCTTATTATAAAAATAGTTGAAAATATACAAAAACCAAATCTTACGTTAAAAAGAATTAGCATTAACATAAATCTACTATGTGATTATCTCCCTTCTAGTGATCTTTTTTTAACAATTTTTCAACACTGAACATATACTAATTCATGTAAGTTTATACACGTTTCTCTTCAGATCGTATAAATCTTTCACCTTTTACTAACTGATGTAAGTTTAAAAGTGTGTGTTCTAAACATCATCATAAAACCAAGTCACTTTATTTGAGGTCCTTGAAAAAATAATAACATATTTATACTTCTCTCGAAATCATTTTTTTTTTTTGGAACAGAGTCTCACTCTGTCATCCAGGTGAAGTACAATGGCATGATCTCAGCTCATTGCAACCTCCACCTCCCAGATTCAAGCAACTCTCCTGCCTTAGCCTCCCGGGTAGCTGGGAGTACAACAAGCGTGTGCCACCATGCCCAGCTAATTTTTTTATTTTTAGTAAGATATGGGGTTTCGACATGTTGGCCAGGCTGGACTCGAACTCCTGACCTCAGCTGATCCACCCACCTTGGTCTCCCAGTTGGGATTACAGGCGTGAGCCCCCGCACCCGGCCTCTCACGAAATCTTGAACCTGACTTTTGTTTCTGAAACTCAAAAAATAAGCAAGCCCTGATAACTGGTAATAATGAAGGTCTATCTAAAATCCACAGGGCTTTAAATACCTAAGGGTATTTTGCTATTCTCACCTGTCTAAGAGTATTTCCAGAGTTTACCAGATAAAAACAGTACACAGAAAGACTATCAATCAAAATATTTTTTATCTTTTTTAATGCTAATAATACTCATTTAGGCAAGCCTAGCTACAAAACAATTCTTTTATTAACTTATTTTTTAAAAGACATAGTTGTATCAACAATATTAAATCAGCAAGTTTAGAAATGATGGTACAATCCTGCCACCTAGAGCTCAAAGAAAATTGTTCACCTCAGTTACTTGAAAATGTAATATTTGGTCTAAAAGTTAGGTAGGGTATATCATCTATTTTTATTCTTCTATGAGTTTCAGATTTTTTGATAATTTTAACGAACACTGGTAGATCAACATAAGTCACAATATTACTCAAGTATTAGCCATGTTAGTGAAAATCAGTATCAACAAATCATTTTATTGTAAATAGCGAAAATGGAAGTTTACTCAGATCCTCAGATTTCTCTATAATTCTAAACTCTGGAGAATGATTCTTAATCTCAACCTTAGGTACTTTGTAAAACAGGTCAAAGTACAAAAGAAAAAGAAATAATTCTCTTCTTCATATGTTCTTTTCATAGCTTTATTTCTATTAAAATGGCAACATAAATTTAAGGCTAAAATCCCAAAATTCTACAACCAAAACCAGTTTGCCTACAACAATGTTAAATTTCATTTCACTAGCAACGTTGCAGACTTCAACATTGTTACTAGATCATCACTATTAACAATTGTGCATCAGTGGAGAAAACAGTTAAGAGAAAATTGAGGCATAGAAGAGGAAAAGAAAAATGCAAGTACATAAATCAGGATAAACGCATACTCTTTTTGGGGATCCATGAAAACATTAAACATCCAGTATTTCAAATTTTTATCTTTTAAAATTTAAAGTGCACGTCTCCTTTGACCAACATTTTTGTTTCTAAGAATTAATCCTTTGGCGATATACACATAAATACACAAAGGTATATGTATGAGAATGCTTTCTAACGCATTATTCGTAATAGTGAAAAGGAAGTGAGGGAAAGAGGAAGAGAGGGAAACAGGAGGAGAAAGAGAGGAAGGAGGAGGGAGGCAGAGAGAGAAAAGGAAGGACAGAGAAAAAAGGAAAAAAATCCCACAATCTTTGAAGCAAAAACAGAAGAAAACAATTTCCACTAATAGGGAGCTAGTGAAACAACTGCTATACTCAGACAACAAAATATAAAGTATAAAATGTACTCAATAAATGTTTGCTACAGATTTCCATAAGTTCTCTACCACGTGGGGGAAAAAATAATAATGGCATTAATAACCAGAGAACTTGCCCTCAATATTCCCTGTTCATCAGGTTTAAGATCTCAAAGAGATAAAACTTGAAACTCCACCTAAAAGCAAATTTTAACCAATTCTATAACCAATCACAAATTACACACACACACACACAAAATCTCTCTCTCCCCCCCACACACACTCTCTCTCTGTCTCTCACTTCAATGAATGAACAAAATATTTTAATTACCTTTCCTGTGCTTTGTAAAATAGTTGTTCGTGTCCTCCATACTCTCTCTCTGCTGACAATATCTCGGGTCACATCTACCTCAGCATCCACAAAACTTCTCTGTTTAAGGGCAGTTATGTCATCATCTAGATCAGTCTTGATAGTAGATCTTTTCTTAGCCATAATTTTGGCTTTAATTGCAGCAATTTTTTCCACTGACATAGCTTCAGACAAAGACCTAAAACCAATTTCTTTTTTAAGTTTTCACAGCAAGGATTCCTGGAGTGTATCATAAATATATGTTGTTACATTTATAAATTTCTGGTAAAAACACTTTAATGGCAATCATTAAGGTTTTCTTATCTGTAAGACTGACTTGATATTCTGCAATTATATAAAATTTTAGAAAGAATTCATGTCAAGATATCATTCTAAGAGCAAATTAGTAATGTCTTAGAAGTATCAATGCAACAAAATTCTTCACATTTTTTCATCTCTTCCCTGCAAAAAAGCAGGACTTATTAATATAGGTGCTTTTCTTTATATTTTCTGTATCTATGGAAATAACACGCACACGGAGAAGCCACCTTGCAAGGGGGTAAAAAATTCATCCTACAGAAAGTTCAAAGCCCAGGTTTTCCTTGAAATTTATTTCAAGGTTTCAAACTTGTATGTCACAGCGCAGAACATTATTTTAAGTGACAGGCTTTTATACGCCACAAAAACATACTCCTTTTAATCTCTGGAAGATAAAACCATGTTTTATACAGTTTTCTTTTTCTTCCCTTTCCTTTTCAAATAGCCAAAATAGTAAAAAGACTATGCAGAAATATTAAAAAAAGACTTAACATTGAAAGTATAGATGTCATAAAATGATAATCTTAAGCAAAATGTCTTTTTTATCACGTAAAATGAGAAAAAGAATTAAAAAGCGTTTGGGTACCTTAATAACAGTAGACAAAAATATTACTTTAGTCACAAGATGAAAATCTTGAAATATGTTACACAAAATCTGGAAAAAGGACGAAAATTCCTGCAGGTTTAAATACAGTAATATTACATATTATTCTAACTTTATTTAGATTAGGTATGAAGGAACTTTATAGTAGCGCTCAATATGCATCCAGCATTTGATGTATTTTGTGTAATACTGTATAATTTCCCTTAAAATCTAAAGCACACCAGCACACCTTAAGCCAAATTCAAATACACTATTCCTCTGTTTGGCTTTCCACAGTTTCAGTTACCCGGTATCAACCATAGTCCAAAATATTACATAGAAAATTCTAGAAATAAATAATTCGTAAGTCTGAAATTATGTGCCATGCCGAGTAGCCTGTTGAAATCTTGTACTCTCCTACCTGGGATACCTGCCTGGGATATCCAGACAAGAATGATCCCTGTGTCCAATGTATCTACACTGTACACACTACCTGCCCGTTAGTCGCTTGGTAACCATCTTGATTTTCAAATCAACTATGGCAGCATCAAAGTACTTATGTTCAAGTAGCCCTTGTTTTACCTGATAACGGCCCCAAAACACAAGAGCAGTGATGCTAGCAATTTGCATACACCTCTGCCAAAGTGCTTCCCTTAAATGAAAAGGTGACCTTGGTACTTCTTGGCTAGAGTTCAGGACTATCCGAGGTTTCGGCCATCCACTGGAGGTCTTAGAACATATCCCCAAAGGGTAGCTGGGAGACTACTGTACTTCTCCAAACTATAATCAAGCCTGCAATGGACTTTGAATCATGTAACTTTTTCTTACAGCCAAGATGAAGTATCAGAGACTAGGTTAACCCTCCAGCTTTTAAATAACCAGTCAAAATACATAAAACGATGGTTTACTAGACACTATATATCAAGCAATGAAGGACAGTAATTCCCTAACAAATGAGAAACAAAGTAAGCCCTATGATTGCCTCAGTTTATTGCCTTCTGTTTCCAAGACATTGCCTTAAGAGCAGAACCCATGTAGAACTAAGCGGATTCTTTGATACAAGGAAATTGAGCTCAGATTACAAGACCAAGTTGGCTAGAATTCATAGGCCAGAACACCTGAGGAGGGAACTGCACAGGAGATCCCACTCACGTACCCCCAGCAGAATACTCACTAGCACATAAATATGAAGAAACTAAGGTTGAATAAAGAACCAATCAAGTGGATTAAACAGAACAATGCCTAGTGCTCACAAAAGGTGAAGAATAGTGCCTGTTCCACTAGCCAGAATGAAACCTCACGTTCATGAGGTATTAGGTAGAGTACTCAGAAGGGTCTTGCCTCAGTGGGTAGGGAATAATTATCCTAGCTGACTAATGTTCAGACAAATTAAAACCAAAATCCCCTCCCAAAAAACAAACTGTTTCCAAGTTATGTAACTGTGTCCCAAAACAAAGCTAAAGATGATGCGGGGAAATATAACAATACCTAGCACTCAACAAAGCAAAAAGTATACACAATGTTTGGTGTGCAATAAAAGATCACTTGATATGTAACAAAGCAGGAAAATATGACCCAGAATAAGAGAAATATCAATCTCAAGGCATGAAAATAATTACTAGAACTCTATTCTCGATTTCAACAAGTTAAATGAAAGGATGAAGTAGGTTTTTTTTACTAAAAAAAAAAAAAAGCAAACAGAAAAATTAGCTGGACATAGTGGCATGTGCCTGTAATCCCAGCTACTTGGGAGGCTGAGGCAGGAGAATCACTTGAACACAGGAGGCAGAGATCGCAGTGAGCGGAGATCGCACCATTGCATTCCAGCCTGGGCAACAAGAGTGAAAATCCATCTCAAAAAAAAAAAAAAAAAACACTTCTTGAGATGAAAACCACAAATTAGAGATGAAACATCTGTGGGATTACAGGAAAAAAAGTAAAATTGAATACACAACAGAAACTATCAAAAAAAATTCAGAAAAATATAACAGATAGGTAATGAATCCAAAAAAATAAAAAATAATTAAGTGAACTATCAAAGAAAAAGTATTAGTCAAGTTCAATACAACAGAAACTATCTGAAAATAATTCATAAAAGAATATAAACAGACAGAAAAGAATCCAAAAAAAGAACATAAGTAAGCTGTCAAACAACTTAAGAGTCTGAGTAGCTGAAATCCAGAAAAATTAAAACATTTTTAAAAAGTGAAGAAACTATGCCCAACCATTTATGTATTGTCTACAGCTGCTTTCCCTATACCACAAAAGTTCAGTAGTTTCAAGTGACCATATTACCTGCAAAGCTAAAAATATTTAATATGTGGCACTTTCTAGAAAAAGCTTGCTGACCTCTGCTATACATAATCAATAAGAGATTACATAAAATGAATTTCTCAGCTTATAAAGCAAATTTTAAAAAGAAAGATCAATATGGTAATAGAATCAAGAAGCCTTTTCAAAAAGCACGACAAACACAATGACTTCCGATCGCCACACATATTCTTATGAACTTAGAGCACAGAAGCACGCAACGAATCCAAGAGGTAAATGTAAATGTGGAGAGCATTTTAATATTACTTTTCCATATACATTCACGCATATCTAAAATATCTACTTTCTACTAAAAAAAAAAATTCTTACCTAATTTGTTCAGTCTGTACAATCCCTTCTTTGTGACCCTCCAAACGAGCCGCCAATCTCTCTTTATCAAGGCGCACACACTCCTCATCCTGGAAATAATCATTGGTTAGTGTATTTTAAATTTTTATTTAACTTTTAGGAAGAAAAAAACACTACACATGGCCAGGCACAGTGGTTCACGCCTGTAATCCCAGCACTTTGGGAAGCCAAGGCGGGCGGATCAAGAAGTCAGGAGATCAAGACCATTCTGGCCAACACAGTGAAACCCCGTCTCTACTAAAATACAAAAAAAAAAAAATTAGCCTGGCATGGTGGCGCATGCCTATAGTCCTAGCTACTCAGGAGGCTGAGGAAGGTGAATCACTTGAACCCGGGAGGCAGAGGGCAGTGAGCCGAGATCGCGCCACTGCCCTCCAGCCTGGTGACAGAGCCAGACTCCATCTCAAAAAAAACAACAACAACAAAAACCACTACATGTAACTTTTTCTTATCAAATTTCCTACCTATACAATTCTAGTTATCAGTGTCTTTAGGTCAACTTCAAGACTACTTTTAGCTACAGAAAGATAGTAACAATAAATATATGTTGAATTTTAAAAGTGGAATCATCTAGAAGCTTAGGAAAAACCTGCTTAGCCACTTTTTCATGATTAAGTGTTCTTCCCCTATCATAGCTGCCTTTCTTCAGAAAGACATCATACAACAAATAAATTCATATTTTTGAGAAAGTTAATAACCAAATGTTATGACAAGCCTTCACCTAGTCAAAAATTTCACTTTGGCACCTCCATCTTTTTTCATCTGTTGCTACAGGTCCTGAATCCATAGCACTAATCAGAATGTTCTAAGGAAAACCCTAAATGCTTTCAAAGGATGCTCCCTAGAATGTTAGAAGCTTCCAACTAAATGCCTCATGGGCCACTTCAAGATCTCGTCTGAAATTCAACCTTGGTAGCTCAGCTTTTATCTAATTTATATATTATGATATCATGTAAAATTCAGTACGAAAAGCAGATGGTTAAAAACAAAATCTGGTAACCCTGATCTAGTTTAATGCCCACATTCAACAAATAACAAAACTGTGGACCAGAGTCAATGCCTATGACTAACGGAATACAAAACTGTATAAAAAGCATCAGCATACTCCAGAGACCCAAAAAGATACTGGGTTCCAATTTATGTCCTACTGCTAACCTATCACGTAAAAATCTTAAAACGAATACCTCAGCTGAAATAAATGCAAAAATATTTTGGCAAATGCATCCAACTTTTTCCATTTGCAATAAAGATATAGCCCGGATTACTCAAATTCTTTACAAAATTGCTGATTTTAAAAACAACTGTGGCCTAGATTTTTATCAAATCAGAAACTGTGCCCTCAGTTTCTCTTTCCTAGCACAGTTCCTTATAGGTTCTCAAAAATATACACTAAACTGAAAACCAATTATGAAATCCATAGCTATTTACATAACACATTTCAACTCTACAAATGATGTAGAAAAATATGTATTATGCTATTTCCTGCTGATTTTTCAAGTTATTAGAATTCCAGGAAATTAGGACTTCTGCCATGTTGAATTTTTTCAGATAATTAGACTGTGATGTTCAGGTTATTTCAAATAAATGGTATCCCTTGGGCTGGGTGCACTGGCTCATCCAGTAACCCTGGCACTTTGGGAGGCTGAGGCCGGCAGACTGCTGGAGACCAGGAATTTGAAATCAAATAAATGTTATCCCTAAATACACACACTGTTTACCACAGGTCGCAATCTCCTGTCATGTAAGGGGAAACATGTGGTTTTACTGCCACAAAATTTATACCCAGTGGAATGGCTAGAAACCAGATTGCCAAGGTTCCAACTGGTTCTTCAAACCTCAGCAACTCACTCTGTCTGAGCCTATTCACTCATAGATGACATTCATAGTACTACCAACTTCATGAGGACTGGGAGTACTATGCATATATTTATGAGCAAACATGATTATATGAGTTAATACATATAAAGTACTTAGAATATCACATAGCACAGAGCAGTAACAATGAATCAATTATCACTATCTCTTAAAAATATCAGATCCATGTTTCAGAATATGTTTAATTAAAATTACATTTAAGTAGTAAGTACTTCATGTTCACAGCTCCGAGCAGTAAAGCAAGTTCCCATAACACCTTGTTTCAAGGGCAGACAAACTAGATTCCAAAGACCCATTCTGGCCCTCCATCTGCTTCCTACAGTTTTTTATAAAAACATAGCCACATCTGGCCCGGCACATGGCTCACGACTGTAATCCCAGTACTTTGGGAGACCAAGGTGGGTAGATCACAAGGTCAGGAGTTCAAGACCAGCCGGACCAACACACTCAAAACCCAACTCTACTAAAACAAAAAAAAAAAAAAAAAAAAAAAAAAAAAAAATAGCAGGGCATGGTGGTGGGTGCTTGTAATCCCAGCTACTTAGGAGGCTGAGGCAGAGAACTGCTTGAACCCAAGAGGTGGAGGTTGCAGTGAACCAAGATGGAGCCATTGCACTCCAGCCTGGGTAACAGGGAGAGACTCCATCTCAAAAAAAAAAAAAAAAAAAAAACCAGAAACAGAGCCCCATCTGTTCATTTATGTATTGTCTATGAATGCTTTCACACTATAATATTAAAGTGAAATAGTTGCAACATAAACTGTATGGCCCATAAAGCCTAAAATATTTATTATCTGGCCTTTCATACAGAAAGTATTATGCAGCCTGGCCAACATGGAAAATCCTCACCAAAAAAAATACACACACACACACACACACACACACAGAGAGAGAGAGAGAGAGAGAGAGAGAGAGAGAGAGAGAGAGAAAAGTAGCCACGCATGGTGTCAGGTACCCACAGTTCCAACTCCTCAGGAGTCTGAGGTAGGAGGACTGCCTGAGCCTCAGAGGTTGACGCTGCAGTGAGCTATGATCATATCACTGCATTCCAGCCTGGGTGACAGAGACTCTGCCTCAAAAAAAAAAAAAAGAAAGGAAAAACAATTCTGACCCTTGAGCCAAAAATTTCAACAATAAGACTATAAAAGCAAAGAAAAAAGTGTTGTGTCCATCACATAGCTTGAATGTGAGAGGGCAAAAACTATAGCTTGAGCTACTTATTAATCAATTGTTTTACCACAAAAATTTTTCCAAGAAAAAAAGCTTCTCAGGTTACTGCAGTGAAAGAATCCTTGTTACAACAGCATCCAAATTTCAGTAACAATACAAATAATATTGTTTAAAATAAAGTTTCTTTACCTCAATTCGTGGTTTTTTTGCTTCTGCTAAAACTTCATCGGCAGCTCGTTTGACTATAAAAGAAAAGTAAATAAATGTGTAGTTTTGGAATAGGCTTCTGAAAGTTCAATATAAATATGCAACAAGACATACCTTGAGTAGATCGCTGAAGACCTATTTCTAAGGGAGCACTTCTGTCTATACTTGCCGATGTTGCTGAAGATACAAAAAGATTCATGTGAAGATTAATATTTGAACATACATACTGGACATTATCACAAGTGAATTGCTTTAGGTTTTTAATATACTTCTATATGGTGATTTCTCTAGGTAAAAAATTAAGTTTTAAAGCAGCTCTGCAAAAGCATTTTATTTAGAAGATTAATCTGTACTAGAAAGTCTCTAAGAGGACAAACTATTTTTAGCAATTCGGCTTACAGATTACTGAGATGATGCGACTGAAATTAGTTGCTTCAAAAGATATGCTCCTAATTTCAGTGAGATCATCTCAAACACTATGCTCCGCCCAGTGCGGTGGCTCACTCCTGTAATCCCAGCACTTTGGGATGCTGAGGCGTGCAGATCACCTGAGGTCAGGAGTTCAAGACCAGCCTCACCAACATGGAGAAACCCCATCTCTACTAAAAATGCAAAAATTAGCCAGGCATGGTAGCCCATGCCTATAATCCTGCTATTCGGGAGGCTGAGGCAGGAGAGTCCCTTGAACCTTGGAGGCAGAGGTTGTGGTGAGCCAAGATTACACCATCACACTCCAGCCTGGACAAGAGCGAAACTCCGTCTCAAAATATATATATATATACTCCAATATCATAACACAGACACCTAACAAGGTATATCTAACATAAATAAGTAAATGCATAAACATATACATATATAAGGGCAACATTTTCTTAAAGTTAGCATTCACCCTAAACATGCAATTTTTAGTTAAATTATTTAATCTTTAAATGGCTCAACAAAAAAGGGAGTACCTTTCCCCATTCACCTAGTTCCCACCACCCTATGCAGCCAACTAGTCTCTTATATATCCTTCTAGAGTTTCTGTCTGTAGATACAAGAAATACAAAATTATTTTTACTTTTTAATACAAAAAGTAACATACTAAATGTGCTGATCTGAACCTTGCTTTCTTTTTTACCCAACAACTTATCTCCCATATTCCTCCGTATCAGTAAGTAGAGCATTTCCTTCACTCTTTTTTTAAAGCTATGAGTACTCTACTGTATGGCCTAATTACAATTTATTTAACTAGGTCCCTGCTGATGAGCTGTTCAATTTTAGTCTTTTGTTGTTAAAAACAATGGCACAATGACATATTAATATACATATAAAGTCATACCATACATATTCATACATAAATATATAAATGTACATATATAAGGGCAAGATTTTTTTAAACTTATTCACCCTACACATGTAATTTTTAGTCATTTACAACTGGTAAAAAACTAAACTAAATATACCTCCAGGATAAAGTTTGAGACATAGGATTTCTATGTTGAATTTGAAATGTTAGCTTGCGGCCAATTCTTCAATGGGGGGATACTGATTAACATTATAACCAACAACACAGTAGAATATCTGTTTTCTCATTGTTTCACCAAAGCACATTATCAAACTTACAAATTTTTGTCCATCAGGTAAAAAAAGAAAAAACAAAAAACCTATCTCTATGTAGTTTAAATTTGCAATTATCTTATTATAAATGAAATTAAGTATTTTTCATGATTTTATCACCTTTTCTGTGAATTTTATGACATAATCCATTTGGTTTTTTATGCACATATTTCCAGGACCCTTCATATATTAGTGAGATTAGCCCTTCATCTGTGAGGAGTTGAAATATTAATGTCTTTTCTCAGTTTGACATATCTTTTGTTTTTTATAATATAGAACTTTATTACTTTTATCAGCTTGTAACTGAATAATCCCACCTTCCTCCCACAGACTTGACACGCCTCTTTACTCACACGTTAAATTCACATATAGATTTCTAACCTAACAGATAGAGTTGTTTTATTAGTGTATCTATTCATTTAGTTTTTTTTAACTATTCGGGTTTTATTATAAGTTCTCTAGAATGACTAGTCTCTTTTCACTGATCTTCTACACATTCTTAGGGTCCTTACTTTTGCCAATGAACTTTAGAATCATCTTGTCTAGTTCTACTCTTACCTCGAGAAAAACTGCAGATTCTTATTGAGACAATGTCAAACGTACAAATTAAGAACTAACATCTTTAAGCAGTTATGTCTCCTTAAGAATACAGTCTTAATATTTGCTCAACCTTTTCATTAAACTATTAAATTAACAGTTTTCAAAAAGTGGCAAAGCAATATGCTTAGGGACTAAATTTGTCCTACAGAAACCATAGGAAATGACAGAGACGGATAAAGAGCAACTCTACTTCAGATTCTAAAAAAAAAAAAAAAAGTCATTTGTTCTAAAGCACTTCCCCAAAACTAGCCTATTTATCAGGCTCGTCTGTGATGCTTAAGAATAGAGAATCTCAGACCTTACCTATCTTCTGACGCCAAAAACAAAAACTTTTAAAAAACACACTATTTTCAAACCGTGATTCTCATCATTTAAAAAATTAGAGAAATACTGCTGCAAATAATCAAATTTGCTTTGATTTAAAGAAAAAAAAATGACTGGGCACAGTGGCTCATGCCTACAATTCCAACACTTTGGGAGGCCAAGGGAGAAGGACTGCTTGAGTCAAGAGTTCAAGACCAGCCTGAACAATGTAGTGAGACCCCATCTCTAAAAGAAAAAAAAAGGCTTCTATTCTCCCCAACGCCATCCTCTTCACAGAATTGAGACTCCTCCTTTCAGTCCTGCTGGGTTCTAAACTTTTGTGTATCCAGTCTCCCTTCCATGACAGTAAACATGTTTACATGTTTAAGACAAGGATTTTGCATTTTGCACAACACCCAGCATAATGCCTTTAAAAATAAGCATTTGATAAGTACTTATCGAATAAGGATAGCATAGGAAGAAAAGTATTCCTAATGATGATCTTTCCATTATATACAAGATTCTCTTTGAAATCGATCTACTGCTTAAAGCCATGCATGACAAGACAGCTGTTAATGACTTAAAGGTAGTACATTCCACACTCAGCAAAGTAAGGCCCAACAGTTCTATTATATCAATGTATTTGTATAATGCATTGTACTCAGAGTAAATTAATAATTATTCATTTATTCATTTAAGAACCTACCATGTACCACTATTCTGAATGCTGGGTATTTAACAAGACAAACGACTGTCTGTTCCCGTAAGGTTTACCTTGACAGGGAAGACAGACACTGTCTGTCTGTCTATGTACTATCTGTTTATGTACCTAATTAGTACTATCTGTTTATGTACTAATTAGGTACATAAACAGATACATAATTTTTGGTCAATGTATGGGATTTGATTAAAAATAAATCAGGATGGCACTATATAAAGACCACAGAAGGAGGAAAGGAATACTACATTTTAGACAGAGTGGTCAGAGAAGTCTTTGATGTAACATTTGGAAAAACACTTGAGCACAAATCTGAATGAAATAGTAAGGAAGTGAGCCATGTGACAATGGAGAGAAAGATAACTCAAGACAGAGAAAGTGCAAAGGTGCTAAAAGTAGCATAGCTAAAGGACCAAAAACACTGACTGTTATAAGCGAAGGAAGACTGGTAGAAGATGAAATCACAGAGATTTACTCAGAGGCAGGGTATGGCCAGGGTAACAAGTATGAGTTTTATTCTAAGTGTGATGGGAAGCCATGGGTGAGTGACACAATCAAGTTTACATACTTTTTCAACAACACATTCTACTAAGACTATACCATAGGAAATAAAGAGTGAGGACCTGTGAGGAAGCTATGCAATAATCTAAAAAGAAAGGATGAAATAGGGTGGGTAGGATGGTAAGAAGCTGTCATAATTTTAAAGACAGAAAAAAAGAACTTGTCGATAGAATGGATGTGAGATATGACAAAGATTTCGCCGGAGTTTTGGCCTAAGCAACTGCAGGAATAGGGTACTACTGTTCCTTACTAAAGTGGAAACACTGAGGAAAGAACAGACTTGTTTTTTTTTCTGTGTGAGGGCAGAAGGTAAAGAGGGAATCGGGCATTCTATTTTCAATATGTTAAATTTCAGATGCCTATTCAACATCCAAGGAAACATGTTGACAGTGAATTTATAAATCTGGTGCCCTGAAACAAGTCAATGCTTAAAAAAAATTTGGAATTTTATCAGTGTATATATATCTAAGGCATAAAACAGTTCACCTACAGAACAAGGGCTAAAAGAGACGATAAAAAAAAAAGATCAAGTCTTGGAAACTTCAAGAAGTTGAGGTCAGGTACAGAAGGAACCATATAAACTGAAGGGTGAACAATGAGTAGAGAGAGAACCAAAAGTCTGGTGTTCCAAATGCCAAATGAAGAAAGGCTTTCAAAAAAGTGGTCAATAGTGTTGAGAGGTCAACTATGGTACAAGAGACCAAACAATGTGGCAATCCTTAAATCAGTGTTGACCTCACAAAGAGTGATTTTAGTGGGATGCTGAGGATGAAAGCCAGACTAGAGTGGCTTCAAGAAAGAAACAGAGGTAAAGAAGAAGCGATACCACGTGAACTCTTGCAAAGAATGTTACAATACCAGGGAGAAGATAAATGAAGCAGCAGACAGTAGGAATGTGGTGTCAAAAGCATTTTTTAAACATGAGAGATCTTACTGTAGGTATTCTAAAAGGGAATGATCCAGAAAAACACAGAAAACTGATAATGTAAGAGAGAAACAACAATTTACAAAGACAAAGTCTTTGAGACTGTGAAAGGAGATGGAATTCACACACAAGGAAGGGGTGACTGGCCTTAAAAGCAAAGACGGTGCGTTCTCTGTATAAGAAAAAGATGAGCACATAGACAAAAATGAAGGTAGGTTAATTTTTTTAGTGGAAATACAAATTCTCTTCCCACTAATCATTATTTCATAAGAGAATATAGAAACAATATCTGTTTAAGGGTGGGAACAATTTAAAAAATACTCACACGCTTCACCATTGAGATATCCAAGTAGATCTTTTCGGTCAGGTCTTCTAACCACAGGAATATTTTCAGTCTAAACCCAAAATTTTAAATGAGGTATCAAATGAATAACAATGATACACAACTTGATAAATATAAACATGTAATGTCTGAATTTTATTCCAACATATCTTGATAAAATATTTTAAATCACATTTGTAAAAAATGACTAGGCTATAAGAACCTAATAAAAATCCTGAAAATGTATTAAATATGTTACTTTTAATAATTTTCTTGGCTGAGCGTGGAGGCTTACGCCTGTAACCCTAGCATTTTGGGAGAGTGATGTGGGTGGATCATCCGAGGTCAGGAGTTCCAGACCAGCCTGCCCAACATGGCGAAACCCTGTCTCTACTAAAAATACAAAAATTAGCTGGGTGTGGTGTCACACGCCTGTAATCCCAGCTACTTGAGAGTCTGAGGCAGGAGAATTGCTGGAACCCAGGAGAGGCAGAGGTTTCAGTGAGCCGAGATTGTGCCACTGCACTCTGGCCTGGGCAACAGAGAAAGATTCCATCTCTAAATAAATAGACAAACGAATAAACAAATACATTTCTTTCTGAAATTCCAGGAAGCTATACAAAAGATAATTATTAGAAATAAAGCAATGGCCAGGCATAATGGCCCACACCTGTAATGCCAGTACTGTGTGGAGGCCGAGGCGGGAAGATCACTTGAGGTCAGAAATTCAAGACCAGCCGGGCCAACATGGTGACACCCCGTCTCTACTTAAAATACAAAAATTAGCCGGGCATGGTGATGGGTGCCTGTAATCCCAGCTACTGGGGAGGCTGAGGCAAGACTCTGTCTCAAACACAAACAAACAGTGCAAGAAAAATTAGTAGCTGAGAGATTCCAGTTTAAATCCTTTGTCACTTTATATGAGTAACAACGAAGTAATAACAAGAACCTTCACTATCTTTGGCCAGTGACCTTATATCGAATACTTATATTTCATTGCACCACACATTCTGCACTGACTCCTCAATGATTTACATAAACTGTATTAAGTCACTCAAAAATTAACCTTTTATTTTAAAAAGGTCAAGCTAAATCTTAGTCTCCTTATGAGTTTAAAAGTTTGAGTGCAGAATTCTTTTGCGCTTGTATTAGCCAGCCTAGGCCAGGCGTGGTGGCTCATGCTTGTAATTCTAACACTTTGGGAGGATAGATTGCTGGAGCCCAGGAGTTCAAGACCCGTGGGCAACATGAAGAAACTCCATCTCTACAAAAGTATAAAAGTTAGCCAGGCACGGTGGCAAAGTGCCTGCAGTCCCAGCTATAGCTACAGCTATTCATGAGGCTGAAGAAGACAGCTTGAGCCCAGGAGAGCAAGGCTGTGGCGAGCCAAGATCCTGCCACCGTACTCCAGCCTGGGTGACAGAGCAAGACTCTGTCTCAAAAAATAAAAAATAAAAATAAACCAGTCTACATGGAATATCATAAACAGTTAAAAGATTTGAGTTAATTTTAAGTTACTGTTTCTAGGTCTAGTAACTTACATCATCACTTGGTCACTATTGAGTTATACATACATTACAGTCCACTGAGAAAGATTACATCTACTCACACTAAAATAGGAGCTAAGGGTCAGGAATATCTGTTTCAAGAGTGGTCTGCTCACAGGAAAGAGCAAATAACACAAAGTAATTAGGAGACAACAACCTCAAATTCATAGAACTTTGGAATTTTAGAAACCTGCTCTTTCAATTTGACAAATATTTAAGAAAAATAAGAGTTAAGTCTTATGCAACCAAGGGTCCCAAGGTCCCCAGTAACAATTATAGCTATCAGTTACGTGTACAAACATTTCCCAGTAACAGAATCTATAAATCTAAGCCAACAATCTGAATCTTTGTTACACTAAAATGAATATATCCAACAAAACTCTGTAAGAACTACCTAATTTAGTTTTTAAAGATGTGAATTAAAATAGCCTTAAAGAGGGAGCTGATGCTATTTTTTCCCATTATTTCCCAAGTAGTCCCACTCTAATTTTATGTTTTTAAATATGTGACATAAATATATATTTCTGGCTCGGGAAAGCAGAAGCCTTACGGCTTAATACAAAGGCCACTAAGTGACAGGATACTTTCTCAACTGCTACACACACACACACGCACACACACACACACGTATATACATGTATTTCTTTTTTCCTTGAGACAGAGTCTGGCTCTATCACCCACACTAGATTCACCAGTGCGATCATGGCTCACTGCAGCCTCAACCTCCTGGGCCCAAGTGATCCTCCCATTTCAGCGCTTCGAGTAGCTAGCTGGGAGTATAGGTGCACACTACCACGCCTGGCTAATTTTTTTATTTTTTATTTTGACAAGGTTTCCCTATGTTTCCCAGGTTGGTCTTGAACTCCTGAGCTCAAGGGATCCTCCCACCTCAACCTCCCAAAGTGCTGGGACTGCAGGCATGCATCAACACACCCACCTTTCAGTTGCTTTAAATAACAAGGTATTATTTGAAAGATACCTCATGTAAGCCAGAAACCTTAACTATTTCTAGTTGAGAGGGAGGCTAGGGTTATAGAAGTTAAGTTTCACATAGCTTAATGTGATCCAGCAACTGTGTACGATAACTCAAAAAGCAGCTCCGGTGATGACAGACACAATGATATATAAGAACATTATTTTAAGAACTATAAGAAAAGTTTAAGAAAATTGTTTTGTGAACTATAAGATATGGGGAAAAGCAGTTATTTATAAATACATTCCATAGTTAATTTTAAGTATGTACTTGCGAGTAAGCAAAACCAACAAATATTAAAAGCAGACATTTAATTATTTCAATTATATCTTCTAAAAAATGTTATGTTCAACTCTTCCAAAAATAATCTGAGGGAAAAGCTCATTTAAAAAATTTAACTATCTTTTTAGGCCATTTTATTTGGGCATTTATAGCAATTTTCCACATCATACAGCTATCCTATCCAAATAACTCTGAATCTTATTTACTTATCAATTATAATATACTGCTATAATTTACGTATTGATTATAACATACTTCCCTACAGATGAAGAATCTCATCATCATAGTCTATGAAATCAGTTGTTTTCAAGTTGTTTCCAGAGATTTCCTCTGAGTAATAAATTTTCAAACACTGAGAAAGCAAGCAAAACTAAAAACAAATGAACTTCTCCGGACTATGAAAACAGTTGCATGAAACTGATTAAGAAGTATTTTTTTTTAAATGTCTGCTAATCTTGATCCTTACAACCAAAAAAAAGTTTTCTTGAGATTAAACTAGAGTTCTGAAGTAACAAGGTCCTTCCACAGGCTTAAAAGTTTGTTTAAACATCTCTATAAATGCCTTTAGTGTTTCTGGGTTTTCTTTTTCTTGAGATGGCATCTCACTGTTATGTTGCCCATGCTGGTCTTGATCTCCTAGGCTCAAGCAACCCTCCTGCCATAGTCTCCCAGGTAGCTGGGATTACCAGTGTGCAAGGCTGGCTCTACAAATCCTTTTAAAACTTTCTCTGTTATAAACATTACCCACACTTAACATAAATATACCACAGATTTAAAAAACCTGTGTAAGTCACACAGTTGCCTAATTTTGACTCTCCTGGAGACATTCATACAAACCTTTCATTCTTTTGATTTGAAACCCATAAGGGAAGCTATCCATTTCAAATGATGCCTACTGCCATGAAGCCAAAAAATAAAAAAGTTTTCATATAAAAATTAGCCCGGCATGGTGGGGCATGCCTGTAGTTCCAGCTTCTCAGGCGACTGAAGTGGTAGGCTGGCTTGAGCTGGAGAAGGGGAGGGTGCAGTAAGCCAAGACCACACCACCACTGCACTCCAGCCTGGGCAACAGAGCCAGACCCTATCTCAAAAAAAAAAAAAAAAAAATTTATAAAATGAATGGGCCAGGCACAGTGATTCTTGCCAGTAATCCCAGCACTTCGGGAGGCTGAGGCAGGAGGATCCACGGAGGCTAAGAGTTCAAGACCAGCTTAGGCAACACAGCAAAACCCCCCATCTTTACAAAAAAAAAAAAAAAACATTAGCCACATACAGTGGCCATGCCTACAGTCCTGGCTACTTGAAGGCTGAGGTGGGAAGATCACTTGAGCCCAGGAGTTCAAGGCTGCAATGAGCTATGATCACACTGCACTCTAGCCTGGGCAAAAGGGCCAGACCCCATCTCTTAAATAAATAATAAAACTGATAAATGGATAAGTAAAATGAATTCTACTTACAGCTGCACGTCGGACATAAACTGGATGAGAAAGGTGCACATTATTAAGTAGAAATAAAATGGAATCCAATGTGTAGTACTCTCTGGGTTGGCCTTCCTTTCCAGTCCTGAAATAATCAAAGCAAGATTTTTTACTCACAACTCTAATTCAACTCTTTGGGCTGGATTCATTTATCTACACAAGTTTGCTACGTAACAACGGGTTTAACACAGCTGACAAAAATAAAGTATAAAACCTAATAATGAATAGACTGTCATGATCTCAAAAGAAACACAAAAGAAAGCAATGACCAAAAGCAAGAAGTAGTAAAAATACAAAAAATTCATATAAGGTACTATACACTTTATAGAATTAGGCCCGAATTAGGCTCTGGGCTTTATCAATAAAGAAATTCAACCATATCCTTCTTGAAGAGGATCCATAAGAGAAAACAATCAAACTGCTCAGAAGAAGCACAATTATCACCAGTGCTAAATATGAAAGAAATGGATCCTACGGCTCCTGCTAAATAAGACGCTGCTGAACTACATCCTTCACATTCTTACAGTAAGCACAACACTGGATTTCAGAGGTATGATTGTTATGACATCCCTCAAATTAGACCAATAATGCAAAACCAAAATCCTATTCTACCTGTGATAACACAATGTAATATACTAATGGTGCAAGCTCTCTAATGCAGGTACTACTATTACCTCATTCCAATCGCACCCTTCCTACTACATTTGCCCCATCTATGTATCTTTGAATTTGTCTGAATATGGCCCACTATAATCAGCCCTAAACCTACTTTTCTAGCTTCTAGTCCCACTTTTCCTCTAAACCAGTGTATTTCAAACCACATATCACTATCAATGATTGTACTATGAAACCCAGTTAACAACTGCATTTTTTCTATTTCCAGAACAGAAGAGAAAGATAATAAAATGCACTGCATGCAATAAGAAGACTAAGTATTGTTTAGTGTTTTATATGTGTATGTATTTACATGTGCATGTGCACATACACAAAATAAAAATAATTTCTTGGTGTGATTCACTGTTGAAAAAGTTTAAAATCTACTGTGCTAAGCATTCTTTTTTCATGGGCTTCACTGAATTGCTGTCAACACATTTACTTTCTAGTTCTCATGCCTTTAACCACAGTTCACTCATCTTGTAAGACTTAACCCATCATTTTCACCCAGAGAACTCCTATCTATCCTTTAAACTTTATTTATTCACTCATTCAAGAAAACTTCGTTGGATGTGAACTTGACAAAGACAATTATACGGAACTTTCCCTAAATACTTCCAACTAGAAGTGACTGCTGTCTTCATAAGCTATTACAGAAAGCATTTCACATCAACTTACCTGTTTAATCTCCTCTATTCAGATTAAGTTAACCTCCTTTGAGGTAGAAACCAGCATCTTAGAAATTTTTTAAATCCTCAGATTGAACCACTTCACATTCTAGGTACTCCTTAGCCATTGTTTAAAGAAAAAAAATTTTTCATTAAAAATCCAACCACATGTAATTTTATCTATGCAAATGCTTTGAAAGAGTAAAACACCAGAAACTCAGAATGTCATTTGATCAACATTTTATAAAGCTAATTAAATCATAAGACCAAAAAAATTAAAAACCAACCAACAGGCTGGGCGTAGTGGCTCAAGCCTGTAATCCCAGCACTTTGGGAATCCAAGGCGGGCAGATCATTTGAGGTCAGGCGTTCAAGACCAGCCTGACCAACATGGTGAAACCATGTCTAAAACACAAAAATTAGCCGGGCATGGTGGCAGGCGCCTGTAATCTCAGCGAATCCGGAGGCTGAGGCAGGAGAATCACTTGAACTTAGGAGGAGGAGGTTGCAGTGAGCCAAGATTGCACCACTGCACTCCAGCCTGGGCGACAGAGCGAGACTCCCTCTCAAAAGTAAATAAATAAATACCAACCAACAAACTAAATTTCCCTAGTTTTTCATCGACTCTTCATAAAGCTTCCATTCAAACAAAATGAGGAGGGAAGTTCTAGCTCAAGGTTCTAATTACCTAAATGAAGCACCAATGACAGTGACGTGACATCATTAAAAAGGCCCCTAATAACTGTTAGACCTATCTCTAGAAGTTTTTCCGAATGACTAAAATTGATAAAACTTCACATGGACCGACATTCCAAAGCATTTCCCTTTAAAAATACACTTCCCAAAATCACACACACACTATCCATTTCTTAGATCTGTAAAGCTCACTCCATTTCACCAGGAACTTTCTGAGAAATTCCTGAAGACCTCTGTCACACAGATTTTAATGACTTGCCCAAATTTCACCATATTTCTTTCCGATCCTAACTTCAGAGTTGATTGTCTTTTCTCTTCTACAAGAACTACCCGTCCTCGCTGTCCCCAGCAACGAAAGGAGATGAAATAAACCAGGAGTTGTATTTCATCTCCGCAAGAACCAGCGGAGATAGTTACATGGCAGCCTCGAAGAGAGGAAAAACAAAAACAAAAAGAGGCGTCTACGGCACCAGCCGGTCTGCTCCTTTGTGCACCTATGTTCAGGTATCCTTGTGCACCAGCCCCACACTTCGCTGGTACACGATACCACCTGGTAAAAACCAACTGTGAAAGTCAGAAACTCCCACAGTCCCTTTCCTTGGGGCTTCTCAAAAATTTAAAGGGATGGACTGCTCCAGAGCTCCTCCCCTCTTTCCTCATCCTACAAGTACAACTTCTGCTCTAGAGAGAAACTTTTCTTCCTCGAGCACCCGCTCACCCCATCCCCAGGGGAAACGGGGGGAGGGGTTAAGAAAGAGGTCGCCTGGGGGCGCCCAAGACTGCCTGCCACCCGCGGGCCACAGCCACGCCGGACTTACCCCCAAACTACATAGTTGGTCTTCACATTCTTGGGCCAGGAGAACTCCCCGAAGATCACTTCGTCTCCCTTCACCACAATCTCCTTCTTCTGGATGTTGTACTGTCGCAGGACGCTAAGCACGTCCGCCATCTTCCGCCCCCTCGCCTCCGCCGGCCCGGGGCACCGCCGCTGCCGCCGCGCCTGCCTCCTTCTTCCCCTGTCGCCTCGCCCTCTCCCTCCTCCTCCTTCGCCGCCGCGACGAACCAACAGCAGCAGCACTAACAGCCGTCCTCGCCTACGACAGCAGCAGGGGCAGCAGCCGCCCAGGCCGCCGAGGACCCCGCGCTATAAGGCAAGGCCCCGCCGCCGGCTGCCCGCGGAGAACGCCTGACTGCGCTCTTCCAGCGCGGCAGGTCCGCCGCCAGGGGGAGCCGCGACCGCCTGGAAAAGGGCCCCTCCCAGACTTCAACTCGGCACGGAGCCCACTCGCTCGTCGAAACGCTGAGCGCAGAAGCACCGCGCCCACGTACGGCGCACGTACGGGAAACATTGTCAGGCGCGTGCGCGCGGAGCACGTACCCAGTTCCCCGCGGCGCGCACCCGGCGGCGACAGGTGCGCGCGTACCTGCGTAGCGGGTCCGCTTTTCATCCCCAGCACGTGCACTGAGTATTTATTTAACCACCGACCTCGGGTGCGACCAGAGGCTCCCGCGTCCCTGCTCTGGCCGGGATGGAATTTGGCAAGGATTTGCGGAACACTAGAATTATCCTCCTATCTAGATCGGACCCAGGCCTAGCCAAAGACCTCTAGGACTTAGTGAACCGGAGAAACCCTTTTGAAAGGGTGGGGCCCTTGGGGTTTGGGTTCGCGTTTCTTGTTTGCTTTTGATGTGAAAAAGAACGAGTTTTGCGTTTTTGTTGGTTTTGAATGGAAAAGACCGAGTCCAGCAAAAAAAAAAAAAAAAAAAATTCTGGGCACTGCTGTTCGTTGTTGACTCTGATCAAGTGATATGGCTTCGCAAAGCATCAGTTGGTTAATGAAGAAAATGGGCTTCATACGAAGATAAGGTAAACGCGTCCAGCAAGTCAATAAAATATCCTAAATGTTGAATCCTCCCGCTCCATTATTTGAACGATGACTTTTTTTATCCCAGTCCGTTCACCCCGCCAATCCCGAAGGGCTGTATACAAAAGGCTCTGTTCCAAGATGTAAATGGGAAAGTTTCTCTGACAGAAACCCCAAATGGTTCGGATTAAGAACACTTTCAGTCTACCCAGTTTTTTTTAATGGCACACAGAAGGCTCAGTAGTGCCCTTGGCATGCGTTTTGAGACGGTTAAGGTAAATTCAGTATACTGTGGCCAACCAAACACATCCTATGGGATTGTTTTATTTCTTTTACCATATCGGAAGAAAAAAGAGGCAACTTTGTGATTGGTATAACCAAATTCCTTGACCTGTTTTGAAAAAACAGTTTGAGGAAGATCAGTGTGTGGAGTTACAGCTCCCTAGCAAGGAAAAGCCTCAGTCCTTCGAGACAGTAAGCAAACAACAACATGCACATAGCCATAGTTTACTCCTGGGAATTATTATGGGTTGGGTACTTCAGGAAGGTTATTTATTTGATGTCTTTAATCGATGTAGACTTATTCGGATTGTGTATTTCTTCTTGTGTGAGTTTTGGCAGATTGTGTCTTTCAAGGGGTTCCATTTTTATCCAGGTTATGAAATTCATGGCATATAGTTGTTTACAGCATTTGTCATTATCCTTTTTATGTTTGTGGGATCTGTAGAAATATTCCTTCTTTTATTTCTGATTTTAGTAATTTGTATCCTCTCTCTTCTTAGCCTGGCTAAGTGGTTCATTGATTTCACTGATCTTTTCAAAGAACCAGCTTTTGGTGTGATTATTGTTTTTTTTACTTTCAGTTTTACCAGTTTATTCTTTAACTTTTATTATTTATTTTCTTTTGCTTACTTTAGATTTAATTTACTCTTCTTTTTTCTAGTTTCCTAAGATAGAAGTTTAGATTATTGATTTTTAGGTCTTCCTTTTTTTTCTAATATATGCAATCAGTGCTACAAATTTCCCTCTAAACACTACTTTGCTTCCTCACATACATTTTGGTAAGTTGTATTTTCATCTTTTTGTAGCTCAAAATATTTTAAAATTTATCTTGGATTTCTTCTTTGACCCATGTGTTATTTAGAAGTATATTGAGAGTAGACATTGCATGATTTCTATTATTTTAAAATTGTTAAAGTGTGTTTTATGGCCCAAAATGTGGTCTGTCATGGCAAATGTTCCATGTGTGTTTAAGAAGAATGTTTATTCTGCTGTTGTTGAATAAAGTAGTCTATAAACGTCAACCATGACCAGATGACTGATGGCGGTGTTGAGTTCAATTACGCCCTTATTGATTTTCTGCTTTCTGGTTCTGTTCATATCTGATACAGGGATGTTGACGTCTTCAACTATAATAGTGGATTCATCTATTTTTCCTTGTAGTTCCATCCGTTTTTGCCTTATGTAATTTGACTCTGTTGTTAAGCACATACACATTAAGGATTGTTCCGTCTTTTGGGGAGAATTGACCTCTTTATCATTATGTAATGCTCTTCTTTATCCCTTATAACTTTCCTTGCTTTGAAGTCTACTCTGGCTGAAATTAATATAGCTACTCCTACTTTTTTTGATTAGTGTTAGCATGAGGTGTTTTTCTCCATTTACTTTTTGTCTATATGAGTATTTATGTTTAAAGAGGGTTTCTTGTGGACAACATAGAGTTGGGTCTCATATTTTGAACCATTCTGACAATCTCTTAATTGGCGGAGTTAGACCATTGATGTTCGAAGTGATTATTGATAAAGTTGGATTAATATCTACTGTATTTGTTATTGCTTTCTATTTGTTGCCCTTGTTCTCTGTTCCTATTTATGTCTGCCACAATTTTTCTGCGCTGTGTGTGTGTGTGTTAGAGACAGGGTCTTGCTCCGTTATCCAGGCTGGAACCTAGTGGTGTGATTACGGCTCACTGAGGTTTCAAAATCCTAGGCTCAAGTGATCCTCTCACTGCAACTTCTAGAGTAGCTGAGACCATGGGTGTACACCACTGCACCCAGCTAATTTTTAAGTTTTTCATAGAGACAAGGACCCGCTTTGTTTTCCAGGCTGGTATCAAATTCCTAGGTTCAAGCAATCCTTCTGCCTCAGCCTGGGATTACGGGCCTGAGCCACTGCGCCCAGCTGTTCGTAGTTTTAACTGAGCATTTTATGAGACTGTATTTTCTTTTTCTTTTTTTAAGGTGGAGTTTCACTCTGTCGCCCAGGCTGGAGTGCAGTGCTGTGATCTCGGCTCACTGCAGCTTCCATCTCCCAGGTTCCAGCGATTCTCCTGCCTCAGCTTCCTGAGTAGCTAGATTGCAGGTGTGCACCACCATGCCCACCTAATTGTTTTGTGTTTTTAGTAGAGACAGAGGCCAGGCTGCTCTCGAACTCCTAACTTCAAATGATCCGCCTGCTTCTGCCTCCCAAAGTGCTGGGATTACAGGTGTGAACCACCATGCCTAGCCAATGATTGTATTTTCTTTTCTTTCTTAACATATTACATAGATGGAGTCTCACTCTGTCACCAGACTGGAGTGCAGTGGCACTATCCCAGGTCACTGCAACCTCCACCTCCCAGGTTCAAGCAATTCTCCTGCCTAAACCTCCCGAGTAGCTGGGACTACAGGCAGGTACCACCACACCCAGCTAATTTTTGTATATTTAGTAGAGATAGGGTTTTACCATGCTGGCCAGGATGGTCTCAGTCCCTTGACTTCATGATCTGCCCGCCTCGGCCTGCCAAAGTGCTGGGATTACAGGCATGAGCCACCACACCTGGCCACTTCTTTTTTGCTTGTTTGTTTTGTTTTTTTAATTGTTGCTCTCGAGTTTGCAATATACATTTACAAATAATCCAAGTCTACTTTCAAGTAACAGGATATGCACAAGTAGTATGAGTACCTTGTAGCAACAAAATAATCTTAATTCCTCCCTCCTGTGCCTTGTATCATTCCTGTCATTAATTTTACTTGACAAAAGCTTACATAAGAATATGTACACATATGTACATAAGATATACACCTAAACATACATAATCAAATACATTCTTTCATCCTTTGTTTATGAAGAGCCGAGTTTCTGACCTATATTACTTGTCTTATCTCTAAGGAACTTCTTTTAATATTTTTGCAAGGCCAATCTGTTGGTTACACATTTTTTTCAATTTTACTTTGAGACAGTGGTTATTTCTCCATTTTTAAAGGATAATTTTAGTAGGTACAGAATTCTAGGTTGGTTGGGGAACTTTGTCTCAGCCCTTTAACTATTTTACTCCATTCTCTTCAGCTTGCATGATTTCTGAGAAGTCAGATAAAATGTTTTTTCCTTTGTAGGTAAGTTTTTAATCTGATTTTCCCCAGGAGTTTTTAAATTAACTTTCTGCAGTTCGAAAATTCTGTGCCTAGGTGTAGCTTACTGGGCACTTATTCTGCCTGATGTTCTCCAAGCCTCCTGTGTATATGATTTGGTATCTGAGGTTAATTTGAAGAATTTTTTTTTTTTTTAGATTGAGATTCACTCTTGTTGCCAGGCTGGTGTGCAATGGCGTAATCGTGGCTCACTGCAACCTCCACCACCTGGGTTCAAGCGATTCTCCTGCCTAGCCTCCTGAGTAGCTGAGATTATGGGCACCCACCACTACACCCAGCTAATTTTTTGTATTTTTGGTAGAGACAGGGTTTCACCATATTACCCAGGACTGATCTTGAATTCGTGACCTCAGGTGATCCACCCACCATGGCCTCCCAGAGTGCTGGAATTACAGGTATGAACCACTGCTCCCAGCCAATTTGAAGAATTTAAGAATCTTTATTGCTTCAAATATTTCTTCTTTTTCTTTCTTCTCCTTCTGATATTCCCATTATATGTACATTATATCTTTTGTATTTGTCCTACAGTCCTTGAATATTCTGATCTGATTTTTCAATCTTTGTTCTCTTTGCTGTTCAGTTTTGGAGTTTTCTGTTGAGAGATCCTTTAGCTCAGCGATTCTTTCCTCAGCCATTTTCATTCTACTAATAAGCCCACAAAAGGCATTCATCATTTTTCTTATAGTGTTTTTTTTTTAAATCTCTAGTTTTTTTTTGTTTTTTTTTTTTTAGAAATTTCATTCCTCTGCTTACATTGCAAATTCTGTTTGTGTTTTTGTTTTTTTCAGTATGTAATTTTTTCTCAATAGCTGGATGTGATATACCAGGTGAAAGTCGCTGCTGTAAATAAGTCTTTAGTAAGGTGGTGGTAAGCTGCGGGGGAGAAGAAGTGTTCTGTAGTTCTCTGAGTAGCTCACAGTCGTTTAGCAAGCCTATGCCTCTGGACTGTGGACTTAGTTCCCTCCTGCTTCCACGCTTAGTTGGGACAGGGTACATAAAATGGCCGGACTTGGTGTTTTCCTTCCCCCAGGTCCGTGAGGCTCTGAAAGAAACCCCAGCAGGTTGGATTCTCCTTAACTAGTTTGTGCTGAGGGCAGGCCTTAAGAAGAACAGAGTGCTGTAGTCTATTTCAGAATGATTCATTTTCCCTCCCCATGCTGAAAACAAGTGGGGATCTTCCTAACATACTTACTGTGAGAACCAAGTCAAGTTTGCTTCTGGCAATGAGTCACAAAATTGTGAGTCCCCTCCACCCAGTTGACTGGCTCCTCCTGGAATTTTTAACTCTCAGACTTGTCCGCACTAAGCTCCAGCAATTCGTGGATTACAGTTTAGAAGTTATATCCCGGCACTGGCTCCTGTGGCCATTTCCACTCAGGAGTCTCTGCCCAGGTCGGCTGTGAATCCCTATATTCACCTGTCTCTCTCTCCAATCTTGAGGGCAGTGTTTGCCCTGTGTCTTCACCTCTTTCACGGATCCAAGACAACTTGATTTTTCAATCTGTCCAGTTTTTTTATTTGATGTTACGATCGAATGGCAACTTCCAAATTCCTTACATATGGAAATAAACAAATCTGTTTTTTACTTAGAAACTGTTCGGGCTTCAAAACATTATTTATGAATTAATGATTTGTATAATGTTGTGAATGTAGTTAAGGATCTGAAATTTATGGTGCTTATGTAAATACTGTGCTTAAGTATTTACATAGGCACAGTAAATACTTCTTTGTAGCACTGTAAGAATTTTATAAAATTTACCCTTAAAAAAGATATTATTACTCTTGCATTTCAGGAATACAATTAAAAATGTTTTACTTATATATGTATACACATATATACATTTATATATGTAAATTTAAACATGTCACAGTAGCAATGTTATTTATTTAACTCGTAAAACCAACGTAAGAAATATAGGAAGTTTAAATCTGAGAAGTTTGACTTTGGTCCTGTTTCAAACAAAATATTGTGTTGACATTACTTTTACATGTTATTAAAATTTAAAGATTCCGAATCATGCTAAAAGTTTTTATTTTATCTTGGAAATAACTGAGGCCTTGTCTTTTTACCTTGTAAGTATGGTAACAAGGGCTATCCAGTAAATTTAGGGCCCACAAAATATACACAAAGAGTTTGGTGGCCTTTTTAGTGTGTGTACTGCCAAAATGAGTACTTTGATGACTTTTTTGTTTGCGTTAACATGATTGTTCATCTAAACTATGTATTCTTAGGGTGAGCACACAATGATTGAATGTTTTGGTTTTTTGTTTTGTTTTTTGATCCGTTAATTTTCAGAATTTTCTAAGAAAGAAATAGTACAGAAAGAGAAACAGAACAAAATGAGAGCGTTGACTTCAGACAAATGTAAAATTACCACCTTAAAAGGCTAACTATGTTTCCTCTAAAAAAGAGAAAAGAGGAAGTTTAGATATGGAAATACTCATTTTAACACGTACACACACAAAAGAGTGTTATAATAGCTGATTTAAAGAACAACTTGGGCACTTGACAGTTTTATCCAGCCATACAATGAAAAATCCAGCACTTCTTAATCTTCAAAGTAAGAACACAAAGAAATGTTGTCTCCTCTGTTCAATGAAATACTCTGTCTCTCTGTATTAGACAAAGAAAATTTCCTCACGAAGGCTTCCTCACTTTTTGTTCTAAAGCACCTCTCCTATGAACAATCTTATTCGTATAAAAACTAGCTAAAGTGGGTATCATAATCCCAAATTGTCTCTGGTAAAACTACCAGTTAGAGAAACATACAAATTAACATCATAGTGTGAAAACATCAGGGAAGCAGGTTTTTGTCAAGAAGAAAGCAGGTTTTAAGTAAGAAGGCCCTGTGAGTACTGCAATGTTCCCTAAAATGACGTTTGTGTAACTCATGTCTTTATAAATTGGCCAACGGTTAATAGTCACCAAATGTGGGGTGGACAGGCCTCCTGAGTCCAGCAGATAAAATTAAAGTATGAACACAAAGACAAAACTCAGGAGGATATCTTTGTATAATTTTTAATGGAGACTCAAGACAAAGTTGGTTCAGAAGGTCTGAAGAGACCTTCTGAACTTCCCAGCCCCCAGGGACAGCAAAAGGATAGAATCGTAGGGCCTCTGCCTGGCATCTTCTTGTAGACTTTTCCTCTAATCGACAACTAGATAAGCAGACAGACCATAAAAGGAACTGCTAGAAGACTAGACGACAGTTTCGTCAAGGAGCAATACAAGTCTGATCGGATGATGGAGGGATGCCAGGGCACCTCATTTCTAGGAAAACAAAATGAATTTCAATGTGAAGAACTTCAACAAAATATTGGAGTTCAGTTCAGTATGAACTTACCTCCTCATTGTGTGCCTGGGGGCCTTGATCAGGAGAAGACCCAAGATGCCAGATGTGAAGTCCACACTAGAGAGTTGAGGATCTTAGCCTGCAGCAGCAAGGTCTCAGCTGAATCTTGTTGGAAACTTCACTTGTGTCAATGATTTGCAAACAAATATCACCAGGGGCACACTGCAGGCAGAGTTAGTTCACCACAGGCCCTGAGCATTCCTGCATGTTCTTGCAGAGGATGCCAAGCTGCAGAGCTCTCTTTCTCCTAATTCCAAGTAGTTGTTGTAGCTCATCACATAGGTAGCCGCGGCACTGATAGAACCAGGTGGGAAGGGGTCTCTGGAGAAACTCCTACCAGCCTGCCCACTGAGGTGGAGCCTCAGGAAGTTCACGAGGCTTGCAGCAGCGGTGAGCCTGGCCCCACCTCTTCTGTGTGGCACCTGGGATTCCAACTGCTGAATAGGACGTGCCCTAGCGGGGACTCTGGCCTAGCGAGAGTCTCTGTTTCCTCCTTTTCTTCCTTTTCACCCAATTAAACCCTGTCTTACTCGCCATTCAAATTGTCTGCGAGCCTGAATTTTCATGGCTGTGGGAAAAAGAGCCCCGTCTTCAGCTGAACCAAGGAAAAGTCCTGCAACAGCATGACTACTGCTTATTCACCAGGTGAAGGGAACTGATTTGATTGCATCTTGCTAAATATTTGTTCCTAAACCTTTGGCCCGGGGTAATTCTTTTAAAAAATAACCCACTGTGGGTCGGTGCAGTGTCTCATACCTGTAATCCTAGCACATTGGTAGGCCACAGCAGGCAGATTGCATGAATCCAGGAGTTTGAGACCAGCCTGGGCAACATGGCAAAACCCCGTCTCTACAAAAAATACAAAAATTATACAGGCCTAGTAGTGTGTACCTTTAGTCCCAGCTACTGCGGTGGGGCTGAGGGGGGAGGATTGCTTGAGCCTGGGAGATCAATGCTTCCGTGAGCTGAGATTGTGGCACTGCACTCCAGCCTGAGTCATAGTGAGACAGTGTCTCAAAAAACAAAAAAGTAACCCATCGTATACTGATGTTATCTGACCCTCCGTGCCTACCTGTTGGAACTGTGGCTCAGGAAACCAGTTCAAATATGTTGACAGTCTGGTGACTGCTTTCAGTAATAAAGCCCCTCGCTGTTGATCCAAGTATGTTGTCCCTGTGTCAGCATTCATGAAACTTGCAAACTAATCCATCAGCTTGCAAGGAGAATAGAATCTTTGACTCTTCACAGTTCTTGATCAGGAGGTGGCAAATTCTTTTCTGTAAAGAGCTAAATATTAAATATTTTAGCATTTGTGGGCCATATACGGGCTCTGTGAAGGATTTTTCTGTATTGGTTTTGAAACAACTCTTTAAAATGTAAAGCTTTCCGGGTGCTGTGGCTCACAACTGTACCCCAGCACTTTGGAAAGCTGAGGTGGAAGGGTGGCTTGAGCCCAGGAGTTTGAGAGCACCCTGAGCAGCATAACGAAAGCCCATCTCTACAAAAAACAAACATTAGCTGGGCATGGTGGCACACATCTGTAGTCCCTGCTACGCATGGTGGCACACATCTGTAGTCCCTGCTACCCGGCATGCTGAGATGGGAGGACTGCTTCAGCCCAGAAGGTCGAGGCTGCAGTAAGTTGCGATTGTACCATCGCACTCCAGCCTGGGCAACAGAGCGAGATTCTGTCTCAATTAAAAAAAAAGTAATCATCTTTCTTAGCTTTTAGGCCATACAAAAACAGATCACAGAATTTGGCTCCAGTTTGCTGACACCAGCTTTTAACACACATTTTTTAGTCAAACAAAGTTAAGTTTATTGGCTGTTTGCTATCATGGAGACCACATATTATGTGTATCTGTGTAACACTTCTATAAGAAAGTGTTAGACTAGACTTCATTTTGGTTTCGGGTAAGGTAATTCTGGAGACCTTTCAGTGATATGGGGCTTTGCTCTGCATTGGCTCCTGTCACAAAGTGAGGGTAAGTTTATGATTGAGTATCCTCATTTTTTTTAGAATAGAATTGGTAAACTTTTTCTGGAAGGGCCAGGTAGTAGGCTTATGCAAGCTATATATGGTCTCATTCATATATTCTTCTTTGTTTAACTCTTTAAAAATGTTTAAACTGGCCAGGCGTGGTGGCTCACACCTGTAATCCCAGCACTTTGGGAGGCCGAGGCGGGCGGATCACGAGGTCAGGAGATCAAAACCATCCTGGCTAACATGGCGAAACCCTGTCTCTACTAAAAATAAAAAAATTAGCTGGGCGTGGTGGCGTGTGCCTGTAATCCCAGCTACTCAGGAAGCTTAGGCAGGAGAATCGTTTGAACCTGGGTGGCCGAGGTTGCAGTGAGCTGAGATCGCGCCACTGCACTCTAGCCTGGGTGACAGAGTGAGACTCCGTCTCAGAAAAAAAAAGTGTTTAAACCATTCTAACACAAGGGTTGTTAAAACCTTGGGTTTGGAGTTACTTCCTCTGATATGCCTTCCCAAATTCTCAGTTACAATCTAGATACCCCTCACATGTATTCTCCTCTATTTTCATGAATGCTGGATTCATATCTACTGTTCACTACGGTGCCTGGAATATGGTGGACACATATGTTTATTGAATTCAGGAATAAGAGTTTAATTCTTAGTGAAATCCCTTCACTTTATAGTGAGAGACAATAAACAAATGGGAAATGGCCAGACTGTATATAGCAATAGAATTCTTATCCATAACTGCTGCAGCAAACAGATTTGGCCTGCAGAGTTGTGTTTTTCTTTATCTAGAAGGTGGGAAGAATGAAGTGAGGCCAAAGCTGTAATTGTCAAAGAGGTAGAAGTCACTCACAGTGGTTATTTTGGAATCATGTTAAGATATGATTATTACCGATTAGTCTGTTGTGTCTTGTTTTGTTTTTTAGAGACAGTCTTGCCCTGTTGCCCACGCTGCAGTACACTGGTGATCACAGCTACTGCAAACTCCTGGTTTCAAGCGATCCTCCCACCTCGGCCTCCCAAGTAGCTGGGACTATAGGCACCCACCTGGCTAACTTTTTATTTTTTGTAGAGACAAGGTCTCACTTTGTTGCCCAGGCTGGTCTCAAACTCCTGGCTTTAAGCAATCCTCCCACCTTGGCCCCCCAGCCCAAATTGATGGGATGACAGGCGTGAGCCACCACACTCAGCCCTTGTTTTGTCTTGAATCATTGTGGTAACAGAGTGGTTTTATCTGGTTGTTGGTACTCAAATTTATTTTTATTTTTATTTTTATTAATCAAGATCCAGCCGTTAGTGCCAATCCAGATCCTGAATGCCACTGAATGCTGCTCTTCACTTTGTCTATAAAGGGGGACTTGAACGGACTTCTCTCACTACTGCAGTCCTGACTATGCCCATCTCAGATCCCCTATCAGATTTATGCTTTATATAATAGCCAACAGCTTGACAGGTCTTTGTTCAGTGTTTGGACCCTACAGTAGAGCTTTGGTAACACTGAAACTAGAGAGACTTGTGATTCAATCTCATTTCCATCACGCGTAAGCATAGCCTTGTGTGGGAATTTTATAGAGAAAAGGATTTACAGACTTAACTGAATCAAAACTTTTATGTCTCTGGAATTCTAAGGATATAAGTAATTGTTGAAAAAGGAAATGGAACAATTGTTTTATCTTTGATAAAATAACAATTGAATATTGTATTGGTCAGAGTTCTCCAGAGAAATAGAATATATATATATATAAAAAGATTTATTAAAAGGAATTTAATATGGAGGCTGGCAAGTTTAATATCTGCTGAACCAATGTCCTAGTTGGAGTCCAAAGGCCAGAAAGCTTCTGCAGAACGAAGGAGATCCAATTACCCAGAGAAAGCCATCAGGTAGGAAAGACTAATGTTCAGTTCAAGGCCATCCTGCAGGAGAATTCTTTCTTACCTGGAAGAGGGTCGTCATATTGTCCTATTCAGACCTCCAACTGATTAGATAAAGACCACCTACATTATGGAGGGCAATCTGCTTTACTCGGTCTTCAAATTTAAATGTTAATTTCATTCCAAAACATCCTCACAGAAACACATAGTTGCCAAATACCTGAGCATCCCATAATCTAGTCAGGTTGACACATTAACCATTACAGACTTTTTTTTTTTTTTCAGAACTGAGTTGAGCTTGACTCAACATGCACCTCCTAGCATAAACTATACCTGTACTGACAATTGTTCTAAAGTTCTCCAATAACACAGGGATCTGTGGGGACTGCGGGATGATGGTCTGTCTGATCTCAGTCTGGTTGGCTACTGGTACAGCAGAATAATAACATGTTGAATTTCCAATAAGAAGAAACAGCAAGTCCAATTCAATAAAAACCTTAAAGAATATCTAATAAATAGCCTTTGTCAAACCAAAAAAAGAAAATAGAGGGCAATCAATATAAGTAAGCCATATAACAGAACTAGATTTGTTGGTTTATTTGCTCTTTCAACACAGATTTTTAAATATGGAAACACAGACATGTCATGCTTGCTTTTTTAAACCCACAAATTAAAATTGTGAACATGGCTAAATTTTAAGTCAGATTAAATAAAATAATATACTCTGCATGGAAAGCATGTAATAGCTTTTGTCTTCTTCCTCACCACGTGGAGCCCTCTTCCCTCTCCCTTCTCCCTCTGCCTCCACCTTGTCTGCCTAACTCTTACTCTTGTCAAAACCTTAGGTTACAAGTTTCTTCCTCTGCTGTTCCTTCCCAAATATCAAATTTAATTTAGGTTTTCTTCTTATGAATTCTCCTAGATTTTCATGAATGCTAGTGTCATTTCTGTGCTGTTCACGTGGTGGGCACATAAAATTTATAGAATGCAGCAACATGAGGTTTAACTATGGAATCCCATCATTTAATGGTGAGAGACTGAATATATAAATAGATAATTGACAGAATATATGTGACAATAAAACTCTGACTTGCAGCAAACAGACCAGAACAATTAGGAGTTGGTTATTGACTACCAGCTTTCCAAATATGCTCCCCAAACCAGGCACAAAGGATGCTTCCCTTCTAGTTAGTTTGCCTTCACTTCTTCATGCCAACAATTTCTTTTTTTTTTTTTTTTAACAATGGAGACAGGAAGGAATAAGAGATGAAAATAACAAACAAGCAACCAACCAATATTTTATTTAAACCTGTGAAATGTGATGCAATTGCTGAGGAGTGATTTACTTCCAATTATGTGGTCACTTTTAAAATAGGTGTAATGTGATACTGAGAAAAATGTATGTTTTGTGGATTTGGGGTGGAGAGTTCTGTAAATATTTGTTAAGTTTACTTGTTCCAGGCCTGAGTTTAAGTCCTGGATATCCTTGTTAATTTTCTATCTCGTTGATCTGTCTAATATTGACAGTATAATGTTAAAGTTTCCCACTATTACTGTGTGGGAGTCTAAGTCTCTTTGTAAGTCATTAAGAACCTGCCTTATGTATCTGGGTGTTCCTGTATTGGGTGCGTATATATTTAGGATCGTTAGCTCTTCTTGTTGCATTGATCCTTTCACCACCATTTAATGTCCCTCTTTGTTTCTTATGG
>CAUYLG010006761.1:0-59736 GCA_963573385.1 Cacajao melanocephalus | reverse complement strand
CACCTTCAAGAATTCTGTGAATTTGTCAGGATACTATACTAGAATACTGCCCATCCATTGGAATTGGAAGTCAATAGAGTTCATTTTCTCTTTTTCTTTTTCTTTTTTTTTTTGAGATGGAGTCTCACTCTGTCGCCCAGGGTGGAGTGCAGTGGTACCATCTCTGCAAATGGTATCCTTCAACAAATACCTAAGAAAGGATGAGTATTGTAAATCATCCACCAGGTAGAAGTCTTGGTATCTGGGGAAGCCCAGTTTAAAAAATAAAGTCTTAAAGAAAGAACGCATCTCTCTGGACTGTCAGTTGCATATGTGAAAAAAGTGTAAGCATTCCACTAATGGATTCCTGACATTATTAGCCCTGTGGTTGGCAAACTGTGTTATGACTTCCTTGTGTCATTGTAAGATACAGCATCTTGATTACATAGAAGGAAATATTTGGTTTATTTTCTCTTACATAAACATGAGTCACTGATCATTGATCATTTGTGTTTTTGGTGGGGGTAGTGATAGATTCGCAGTTTGGGCAACCAATAGGTATGTTGATATAAAATATATTCATTTCTCCCCCCCCACCTATTATGTCTTAAAGGTACTCTGTGCATCTTTTTGTACTCGTGTTACTGTGCTATGCCATCATGGTCACTGCAAGTGTATCCAATATTCACAGGTAAGATATGGGGATGAACAATGCAAGGTGAGATTTTTTTTGTGATCTTTGAAATATATTTCCAGTATAAAGATGTACCTTCCCCATTTTCTGCAAGTGGTATATCTTAGTTTATTTAGAATATCAGGAGGGATGGGGAGTCCCAAAGGCTGGCGTCTTCAGAGAAGGCTTTATGAAAAAGATTGATGCAAATTGGGCCTCAGGTGAAAGACTGTGTCAGAGCTCGGCTGCTCTATTTGTGACAGCCCGAAACTGGAAGCAAGTCAGATGTTCAACACAGTAAAAACAGTGCAAGATCAGGATACACAGTGACGCGAATGAGTCTCAGAACAAATATTCTCAGTGAAGGAAGCCGCACAAATTCTACTTTAGAGAATGCGAAATAATCTATAGTGACAAAAGCTCACAAGTTAACTGGGATGGTGCAGGGAGCTGTGGAAGGATTCACACAGAGGCATGAGGAAACTTCTCGGGCGTGATGGATAGCTCCACTCTCTTGAATCTGGTGGTCGTTTGCTGATTATATATCTCAAATCTTATTAAATTGGATACTTTCTATATGTACAATAAAACTGTTAAGAAATATTTTTACTATGATGTTTTGATTTCAAAGTATGGAAGTAGTTTAAGTCTACCTTGGAGGCAGCATGCTTGGATAATCAGCTGAGATGCCTGGGTGTCTGTTTTGCACGGTCTCTGTTTCACATGGTCTTTCTGAAAACTCAGGATTCGCTCTGCCTTTCGGGAACCAAAGATTTTTCTCTCTCTTGTTCATTGTTGTATCATCCAAGCCAGAAACAATACCTGGCACAAGTAAGAGCTCAATAAATATGGAATGAATGACTGAATTACTTTTAAAAGATATTTGCCCCCCCCCACCTTTTTTTTCCTGAGTCAGTCTTGCTCTGTCACCCAGGCTGGAGTGCAATGGCACAATCTTGGCTCACTACAACCTCCGCCTCCTGGGTTCAAGGGATTCTCCTTCCTCAGCCTCCTGAGTAGCTGGGACTACAGATGCGTGCCACTATGCCCGGCTAATTTTTTACAGTTTTAATACAGATGGGGTTTCACAGTGTCAGCCAGGATGGTCTTGACCTCTTGACCTCATGATCTGCCTGTCTTGGACTCCCAAAGTGCTGGGATTACAGGCATGAGCCACCGTGCCTGGCCCCAAGATACTTGTCCTTTTATGGATGCTGATGGCCTCTCTGAAAAGCAGGCGTGTTATTTCAGCTTCAGAAAGCTTTTTGATTAATCACTGTTAGTACAATAGTTTTCCTTCTTGAAAATGTTGAAATTTAACTTTTCACTGTATGATCTTGTAGTTACTTATAACAAATTTTTGGTTTCCCAGAGCAGATATTTTTTCATGCTTTTACATTTTATAGTCATTCAACACAGTATCCAAAGGAGCTCTGAAAATCTGAATTCTGACCATCTCTCTTCTCATTGACCTGCTTGAAGGGGATAGTGTCACTTCTCTTCAGAAAGGAAGTAGAAAATTTATTTTTCTAATTTGGAAAGAACAGTTTTGGAAATATTTCATATGATGACAAAATGATTATAAAACCTTTTATTTTTTAACTAGTGGATGAAAATGCTTGGCTTTTCCAAAACTTGATTTTGGAAGCATTAAGTAGTAAATGATGAATACTAACGTTGGTGCCACTGTACATCACATTTTCTACTTCCTTACAGATGGTAATTTGTTCTCTCCACGCTTGTGTGTCGCTTATGGGGTGTGGTCCATTTTTCAGAGCGTCAGGAACTTTATACACGTGCTTGTTACATTTCGGGCCTAGGTTCGCTGTGTTCAGGTTCACGGTGTTCCGTTCCAGTGTCCAGGAATGGAATCCTTTGGCCTTGGCAGAGCCACCTGGTTTACAGACAGGGTATGACTGTGCCGCCACAGTATTATTGCGGTAGCAGGGGCTCCGCCATCAGACCAAGAAGGAGAGATGCCAGCAAAAGATGCTTCTCTTGGTTTGCCCTTCTGGTTACCAATATTGTAGAAGTTGAGATTGTTTCACAATTCCCCTTGGATGAACTCAATGTAAATTTTTAAAACATCTCAGCGTTGTTTCCTGTTTGTGGAAAGAGCTCCGGACTGGAGTTAGGAAATTGAGGTCCTCCTAGTAGTGTGAGTTTGGACAGGTTGTGCAGCTTCTCCGTGTGTCAGATTTCCCACCTGCAAAATGCTGGATTTGCAGCAGTTTGAACACAAGTTCTGTTCAGTACCATGATGTCATGTTTCTGTGTGAATTACTCCCCTCTTTACTTCACTGAGTCAGCGTTGAGAGTTCCATTACATGGCTGAGAGGAGGAAGGAAAGATTACTATTTGCTGCCGTATGAAACTAACCCCTGCCCTGCCCTGCCCACTTTACTTCCCAACACTTTACTCTGTTGCCCAGAGTGAAGTGCAGTGGCATGGTCTTGGCTCACTGCAACCTCTTCCTCCCCAGTTAAAGCGATTCTCCTGCCTCAGCCTCCCAAGTAGCTGGGATTACAGGCACTCAGCACCACGCCCAGCCAATTTCTATAATTTTAGTAGAGACGGGGTTTCACCATGTTGGCCAGGCTGGTCTCGAACTCCTGACCTCAGGTGGTTTGCCTGCCTCGGCTTCCCAAAGTGCTGTGATTACAAGCATGAGCCACCGCGCCTGGCTGAAAGTAACCCATTTCTGGACTGTTACAAAGCATTTGTCTAGAGAGTTTTGGGGATACCACCTGTGTTTCCTTCCCAAGCCACTGTGTTGGATAGAGGTCACAGGCATCAGTTTGTGCTACGTGAACCAACTGGAGCAGAACATGGCTTCTGTCTCCTAGGGCGGAGCGCCTAGCCTAAGAACTTGGTGATGCCGTCATCAATGCTGGAATCTGTGTGCTGTGCCAAGTCTTAAGCCAATCTCTTTTTAATATACTTTATTTCATTTTCCACATGTAAACTGTTATGTAATATATCATTTAATTTGTTATTTAATATTGTATTATTTCAAATATATTAACTCTAGGACAGCACTATAGAATATAGTTGTTTTTTTTTCTGAGATGAGACAATAAAAGCTGAGAGAGGTAAATAAGTAAATAGTTTGATGAACTTCCACAAAGTGAACACACTCATGTAACCACTGTGTCTTAGGTGCCAATCCCTACCACACCTTTCCTTCCTAGAATTACTGCTTTGTCAGCTTCTCCCACCAGGGATTGCTTCTGCCAGTGCTGGGATTTGAGCTCATACTGGTCTGTGTAGTAGTCTGTTTTCACATTGCTGATAGACACATACCTGAGACTGGGTAATTTATAAAGAAAACGTTTAGTAGACTCACAGTTTTATGTGGCTGGGGAGGCCTCACAATCATGGTGGAAGATGAGAGGTACGTCTTACATGGCAACAGGCAAGAGAGAGATTGTGTGGGGGAATCCCCTTTATAAAACCATCAGATCTCGTGGGACTTATTCACTATCACGAGAACAGCATGGGAAAGACCCCATGATTCAGTTACTGCCCACTGGGAACCGCCCACAACATGTGGGAATTTGGGAGCTACAATTGAAACTGAGATTGGGTGGGAACACAGCCAAACTCTGTCAGTCTGTCTCCAGAATACATGTTATCGCTCCCACTTCTTGATTCCTTAGATGTTTTAGGTTTGGCCAGGGCACTAATGCGTTGCCCTGTTGTACTGGGACTCAGCACTTGGCACCATCCTTGGCAGGTGGGGTCTTACGACAACAGTTGAGTTGCATTTGCTTTCTTTCCCCTGTGGGCTTGGGGAAGGTACGGGTGTAGCTCCCGTTGAGGACAAAGGGGAAGCAGCAGGCATGGCCGCGTTGGAATTGGTCCTGGAAGAATCTGTCTGTTGAGTCTGCCTTGTGTTTCTGCCTTGAGCATCATGAACTGGCTGGAGAAGGGGAACAGTTGCTGGAGGTGACGAGGCCTAACTTCATTCCACTTCCGCTTCCGCTCCTAAGGGAATTATTTATTTTCTCTCAGTCATTTGCCTTGCTGACCATCTTCCTGGTTTGGAAGTGGTTTAGGATGAACCCATGGTAGAGGAAAAAATCTTTTCTGCATAGTCAGCACTTTGTTTGCAAATAATGGTGAAGAGCTCTTAAAAGTTACATAGTGCTTTAGCGTTGACAGAACCCCTTCACACTGCTTAAAGTCTGGCGATCCCTTGCTACCAAATGAGTTTTTATTGTCCCTGCTTTACTATTCCTTAGGCTGATGTAGTCTTCGTGAGTTATTTTAATGTGAATATGTGACTTCAGTATAATTTCATATCAGAATATACATCTTCTCTGTTTTATGGCACCTGTTTAAAAGTTATACCTTCTGAATTTACGTCTGTGTCTGATGGGTTCCTGAACCATTTAAAATGTGTAATGTATTCATTTCAGTTCATTTCAGCTAACAGTAACTGAACCCCTCCCATGTGTCAGGTCAAGGGTGGGAACGTTCAAGGTCATAGTGAGTTGGGGAAACAGACACATACGTAAATAATTCTAATATTGTAATTATGTATGTTGGCATGTAGTGCTAGAGATATACAGACAGTGGAGCAATGAATTGCACTGAGGGAGAAACAGGAGGTGTGGTGAGATGCATGGAGTAAGACCAAGCCACGTAACGTTGAAGAGGTGACTTTGGAACTGAGCCTTATCTGAAAATTAGGCAGGTTCCAGATAGTCTATTGGGCGGAGAAGGGAATTGCAGGCAAAACAAGGAGCACACAGAAAGACGTCTTCCCTGAAAACACAGGGTTTAATTGTGGAACATGAGCAGTGCAGTGTGATTTGAGAGGAAGGTAGGCATGGAGCATGGCTGGAGATGAGTCCAGAAAGGTGAGGTAGTACATAGCCTGTGAAGCACCTTGCATGCCCTGTTCAGGGGTTGCAATCTCACTAGTTAGTGGGATCCACTGGAGACTTTTAAGAAGAGTAACAGTTGCAGAGTTGTTTATTCATTTGACACACAGTAGGTGGATATGGTGAACAAAGCACAGGTGATCATCTTTACCTTCATGGAGATAACAGTTTGGTCGGGGAGATGATCGTTAATAAGTTTGTCTTAGCTGGAACTGCTATATCAAAGTACTGTAGAAGGGATGGCTTATAAACAACAGAAATGTATTAATATTTCTCACTTCTGGAGGTTGGAAATCTGAGATCAGGGTTCCAGCGTGTTCCGGTGAGGACTCTTCTGGGTTGCAGACTGCTGTCTTCTTATATCCTCACATAGCACAAAGAGTGAGCACTCTCTGGGGTGTCTTTTGTAGGGGAGCTAATCGCATTTATGAAGCCTCCACCCTCATAACCTAATCACCTCCCAAGGGTCCCACCTCCTACTCTTGGGGGTTAGGATTTAAACATAGGAATTTTGGGGAGACATAAACATTCATTGCACAGCTTATCACCTATATTAATAATCACACATTGATAAATGTTTGTAATTGATGAGTACTTATATGTGGACTTGTGTATTTGTGTGGCTTGTGTGTGTATTGCAAATGTACACTATAAGGCAGTCAGGAATGCATCTCCAAAGGAAGCCAGGGGGTGCTCATGAGTAAGTGGTAATTGAAGCCTGTGGCATGGATGGCCAGGGTCCCAGGCGGAGCTTGAAAATGCTAACACTGGAGGAGTAGGTGGAGGAAGGGAAGCTGAGCAAGGAGCCTGGGAGGAATTAACCAGAGAAGTGGGAAGAAAACAGGAGAATGGAAGCCAAGAGAATAATATGGCGATGACTTGTATTTTACACAAATCATCATGTAAACATGAGGGCTGTGGAGAGGAGACTAGAGTGTGAGAGCTTACAGGTAGTGATTCCTAGCCCTGGCCGCACGCTGCCATTAAACCTGCCAGGTGTGGCTGCTACCAGTGAACCAGGAATAGCTGGGAGCCCGTCCCAGGGATCTGTGGTTTTCAAAGCTCTGTCCCATTATGCAGCTAAGGCTGAGAGCCACTGTAGTGGTCCAGGTGAGAGGAGATGAAGGGCTCAACTAGATTAGTGTGTGGAAAGGTGGACTGGGGTGTCGCTGGACCAGATAGCACATTGTGACCGATTGCATGTGGAGAGTGAAAGAGGAGGAGGAGGGGAACATTAATTGGGTGTATCATTGTTATGCATGATAATCTGATCATCTATGTTTTTGCTTCCAGATATTCCTTTTTTGTAGCAATGGGATATCTTACAATATGTCATATCAGCCGAATATATATCTTCCACTATGGAATTCTCACTACGGATTTTTCTGGGTGAGTATCTTACTTTAGGGAGAGGGGTTTGACTGCTGACTTTGACTTGGTCTCTTGGGGTCTGTAAACATCAAGCATGCACCAAAGAATCATTGGTGCTTGGTTCAATCCGTTAGTAAGACACTGCTAATGAGATTGAGGCTGGAGACTTGATTGATTGGTAGTACTGTTAGCTCTGCTATGCTGTAAGACAGGGATCATAGACTACAGCCTGCGGGCCGTATCTGTCCTGCTGCCTGTCTTTGTGCAGTTATACTGGACACAACCAGGCACTTATATATGTGTTGTCTATAACTGCTTTCACACTACAGTGGCAGAGTTGAATAGTTGTAAAAAACCACGTGATCTGCAAAGCCTAGAATATTTACTATTTGGCTCTTTACAGAAAAAGTTTGCCAACCCCTATTCTGAGGTTCTTAACTCAGGGTTGGTTTTCATCTCTCTCTTTTTTAAACTTTTTTTTTTTTAAATTCAAGGGTACGTGTGCAGGTTTGTTGCATAGGTAAACCTGTGTCACGGGGGTTTGTTGTACAGATTATATCGTCATCCAGGTATTAAGCCTAGTACCCACTGGTTATTTTTCCTGATCCTCTCCCTCCTCCAATCCTTCGCCTTCTGAAAGGCCTCAGTGTCTTGTTCTTTTCATGTATCCATGTGCTCTCATCATTTAGCTCCCACTTAGAAGTGAGAACATGCAGTATTTGGTTTTCTATTCCTGTGTTAGGGTTTTCATCTGTCACTAGTTATTAGTATAGACATTTTTTCATACTAGCTGATAAACACCTTCTACCATGACCCCTTTGAATGTTTCTGGCTGCCCTGGCCTTGGCCCCCAGGCCTACTTGACCTCCAGCAACTAGAAGGATAATTTGTAAACATTTTGTCTATCACCATGGCCTTAATCTGGTGAGCCACCCCTTTCTGTTGGTTACATGGTAAAGCCTGTGGATGGAACACTGAAAATTCTATGCCCTGTTGAGGTTAGTTCAGGAATAACTTTTTGTGAATCTTGAGGAACGAACCCTACAGCAGAGCTGTTCCTGGTGACGTGTGATCTGTTACCCACATTACTTCCCAGGAGTTTGGTTGTGTTCTCTGCAGGCAGCCTGAGGTCAGGGAGAACCCGAGCTCCCCACTCAGGTGGGACTGTACGTCCTTCAGTGAGTTGTTGGTGACCAGGCACTGAGATGAGGGAGTGACCACTTGTGGCTCATTTTTGTGAACTTTGCAAGTTGTGCAGCTCAACTGTCCCCCCTTGAAAGGGCTCAGGAAGGCAAAGGGTGTTGTTTTGGGATACAGGGATTGTTGCATTTAGATCTTTATGACTGTGGTTTGGTCTCAGACTGGTGTTTCATGCATAAGTTCTTCTCAGGCCTCTGGGGGTTTACCTGTTTTTCTTCCAGTGGTGTGCCCTCTCCCCTACATTGTGGAGCACACTTTCTACAAATTCACAAACTTTGTTTTTTAACAATATGCAGGCCAGGAGTGGTGGCTCATGCCTGTAATTCCAGCACTTTGGGAAGCTGAGGTGGGTGGATCACTTGAAGTCAGGGGTTCAAGACCAGCCTGACCAACATGGTGACACCCCGTCTCTACTAAAAACACAAAAATTACCTGGGTGTCATGTCAGGCACCTGTAATCTCAGCTGCTCGGGAGGCAGAGGCATGTGAATCACTGTAACCCAGGAGGTGGAGGTTGCAATGAGCCGAGATCCTGCCGTGGCACTCCAGCCTGGGCGGCAGAGCCCTGTCTCAGAAAAACTCCCCCCAAAAACCCAACATGCATTGCTAATAAAATATGAAAAACATGGCAACAGCAATGATAACAAAATAACCAGGCAGGTATAGCATTAAAAGGAATCTCTAAATGGGGATCGCAACTCTCCATAGCATTCAATCAACAAAAACCACTTTTTTGGTTTCACTCCAGAAGAGTTCTTGACACTTAATAGGTGGTCAGGAAATGAATGCATTAAATACTCTGGTATAGAGTATTCTTTTTTTCAATGTTTCCAGGAGACTTATTATTACTATTAAACAGTCCCTTCAGCCGTATTGGTTGGGACATTAAACAAAAATCGTTGACTGGCCAAAACGACATTATTACCTATCATTCATGTATCTATTCTATTGTTTTTAAGGCAGGAAGCATCTATTCATTCATTTCTGCAACAACTTTTGGGTGCCTAATATGTTAGGTACATTGCCAGGTTTAAGAGACACTGCGTTCTAGGAGGGAGGAGGGATATTCCAGGTAGAGGGGAAGGCTTTGGAGGAGCGCTGAAATGCAAGACGGGTGCCTGTGGAGGTAACAGAGAGCCTTTCTCTCCTTTACTACCCACGTCCTGTGTCACCAGGTCCTCTCAGTGCGACAGCCTGGCTGTCACTAGAATCTGCACACTGCACTTTGTGCCCACTGCCACCACCCTGGATCCCCAAGCCTGTAATGGCTTCCTGACTGGCTGTCCTTCCTCCTTCCTTGCCCCATCTGCAGTCTGTGCTCTCTACACTCATTAGAATGAGGCTGTAGGCCAGGCACGGTGACTCATACCTGTAATCTCAGCACTCTGAGATGCTGAGTTGGCAAGAGGAGGAGGAGACTGCTTGAGCTCAGGAGTTTGAGACCAGTCTGGGCAACATAATGAGAGTCCATCTCTGCTAAAAATATATTTAAAAAATGAGCTGGGTTTGGTGGTGCATGCCTCTAGTTCCAGGTACTCAGGAAGTAGAGATGGGAGGATCTCTTGAGCCCAAGAGATTGAGGCTGCAGTGAGCTATGATTGTATCACTGTACTCTGGCTTGGGTGACAGAGCAAAATCCCATGTCAAACAAACAAAAAAATTAGAAAAGATGAGAATGAGGTTCTAAAATACAAAGCTGACAATGCACTGGACCTGCCAGGCCTTCATCTCCTGCCGCCTGCTCTTACTGGCCAGTGCAGAAAAGTCTGTGGTCTGCACACACGATGGGTTTGTTCCCGCCTCCGTGCTTCTGTGTTGCTCATTCCCCTGATCAGAAAGCCATTTCCTGTCTTTTTCAACCCGGAAATCTCTTACTTCATTTTCTAAAACTCAGCTCAAAGGTCACTTTCCTGAAAAAGCTTCCCTGGTTGCCTTCCCCTCCCTCTCCCCACCGCCTGCACCCCAGAGCCATGCATTCTGACCTCATGTAGCAGGAAGTCTCTTGCCTGGCTCTCAAGGGCTGGTCCTACCATTGCCTGTCAGTCATACCTTGTCCCTGGTGCAGAGAGTGTTTGTAGCTGGCGGCCACAGATACCTTCCTTATCCGTTGTGTCATATGCTTAGCTAGTGTTATATGTGTTTATTTCCACACTTGTCTATTCCAGTTGTATTTACGTGTCAGTATCAGGATTATTTAGAGAAACAGAACCAATAGGATATTTCTGTGAGGGGATTTATTATGGGAATTGGCTCATCTAATTATGGAGGCCAAGAAGTCCCACCCTCTGCCGCCTGTGAGCTAGAGATCCAGAAAAGCTGGTGGTGTGATTCAGTCTGACGCTGATGGCCTGAGAACTAAGGGTATAAGTCCCAGAGTCCAACGGCCTGAGAACCAGGAGCTCCGATATCTAAGGGCAGGAGAAGATGTCTCAGCTCAAGGAGAAAGAGAATGAGTCCTTCCTTCGCCTTTCTCTTCTGGCCCTCTAAGGACTGGATGATGGTCTTCCACATTGGTGAGGGTGGATCTTTCTTACTCACTTCATGGATTCAAATGCTGATCTCTTTTGGAAACACTCAAAGACACACCGAGAAATACTGTTCTACCAGCTATCTGAGCGGTCCTGAGCTCAGTCAGGTTGACACGCAAAATTAACCATCACCACTTCCGTGTCAGCGGATTATATATGAATGTAAAAGGAGAGATGATAATTTCGGTAAATGTAGTTTGGGTCCCTTGGAAAGCCACCAAGACAAGTTTAGTCTATTACAAATAATTGCCATTGAATTAAATGTGGGTGAGAATGCTGAAAGGATTGGGGGTTGGGGGAAGGATGTATAAACATTAAGGCATCTTCACTCAGATGGCTTTGCAGGCATCTTTACTTTCTTTTACCTTCTCAGTCTGTGCTGGAGGGAATGACCCTGGTGATAGTGGCTGGGGTTTATGTGAGAGAGATGCTGTCCTTCAGCAGATCTGTACTCCAAGGAAAGGCTTTGGTCCTGTGTCAAAGGCTCATTAGTTCATTATTCAGCAGGCAGTGATTGGGGAACCCCGTGTATACTAGGCACAGTGATAGGAAACCGAAGTGAGTGAAGACTGCAGAATGAATGTGTAGTTACATATTTTAAGTTTGTATAGAAAGTTAAGGCTGGGCATGGTAGCTCACGCTTGTAATCCTAGCATTTTGAGGGGCTGAGGTGGGAGGATCACTTGAGTCCAAGAGTTTGAGACCAGCCTGGGCAACATAGTGAGACCCCATCTCTTAAAAAAAAATTAAAAACTCAGCTGGGCGTGGTGGTGTATGCCTGTCATCCCAGCTATTCAGGAGGCTGAGGTGGAAGCATCGCTTGAGCCCAGGAGGTCAAGGCTGCAGTGAGCTATGATAATGCCACCGTACTCTACCTGGGCAACAGAGCAAGACCCTGTCTCAAAAAAAAAAAAATTTAAAATGTGAGTGTATCATTGCGTACTAGGTTGAATAGTGTCCTCCAAAAGAATGTGTCCTTATTTCAAAATAGTCTTTGCAGATGCAAGTAGTTAAGATGAGGTCCCATTGGGCGGGACGTCATGGCTCACACTTGTAATCTCAGCACTTTGGGAGGCCGAGGCGGGTGGATCACTTGAGGCCAGGAGATTGAGACCAGCCTGGTCAGCATGGTGAAACCCTATCTCTACAAAAAATACCAAAATTAGCGGGGCATGGTGGCACACATCTGTAGTCCTACAGCTACGTGGGAGGCCAAGGCAGGAGAATCGGGTGCCGCCATGAGGTGGAGGTTGCAGTGAGCTGAGTCCATGCCACTGCACTCCAGCCTGGGCAATTGGGTGCGACCTTGTCTCAAAAAAACAAACAACAACAAAAAACAGATGAGGTCACACTGGATTAGAGAGGGCCGTAGATCTGGTATGACTGTGTCCCGGTAAGAAAGCCGTGAGGGACAGACTCACAGACATGGATAGAGAGAAGATGGAGGCAGACATTGGAGTGATGCAGCCGGAAGCCCAGAAGCTCAGGGGTTGCTGTCACCGGAAGTGAGGAACGAGCATGGAACAGATTCTCCCTCAGCATCTCCAGAAGGAGCCAGACCTGCGGACATCTTGACTTTGGGCTTTTAACCTCAAGAACTGTGAGAGAAAGCATTTCTGTTGTTGTAAGCCACAGCAGCCCCAGGAAGCTCATGAGCATGGCTTTATGATTCCCCACCTTTTGATGAATTAACAAGTGTCCCCTGATCCTGATCCTCCGGACTAAGGAGGCCTCTACTGTCTGCACCTCTGGCTGTTCTTGTCACATCTCCGTTTGTTTTATTGAAACCATAAACTCTTGAGTCATTTCTACATCATTTTCAGTGTAATCAGGATTCTGAAAAGTTACCAAAGGGAAAAAAATAAAGGGTATTTGTGGAAAACAGTCATGTGCTTCTGAACATTGTGGATTTGGGGGTTTGACAGCAGGGGAGCATGGAAATCAGTTCCTGTCAACCTCACTTTCAGCCGCATAGTCTTGATAAATGTCCTCAAGAGATGTTTATTCTCTGGCATTTTTTTTGGATCTCCTCGTATTAAGAAATCTGTGATATTACCCACAAAACTACAGAACGTTTGAACTAGAAAAGACACTATTGTAAGGGAAAGAATACAGAAAAAAAATCCGCTGCCTGAAAATTGCCTGTGGTTCAGTTCTCTAACTACTGAGTGGCCCTACTGTTTAGTTCTCAAACGGTATGTTGTCTTTTCTTCTTTTTATCGTTATTAAGAAGCATCATTTTTCCCTACTACCATAAAGGTACACTGCCTCACTATCATAAATCCCTCTTCCTGGGTAATGTCGGTTAACATCCCTGGAGAGTAATACCAACCTGGAATTGACAAAATGTTTTAAATTGCGAATTGTCAGTTAGAGAGGTTCTTTACCAGTGTTTATCCTCATTACAGGCATGCAAGCAAACCACAAGTTCTTCAGAATGGAATTGATTCAACCCTACTATTGCAGTTGAAATATCTTCTTTAGGATTTTGTCAAGAGATAAAATAGTATTTTAAAGTTGAACCTGGTGTTTTAAAGCAGCCCTGATGTATAGCTATTCTCTTTTGAGCATGCATGCAAACCTAAATGTTTAACATACTTTATCATACCTCCAGAATAAGAGCACAGATAGGAATTGAATAGGAGTGGATGAGGTAGGTGTTTTTGTCAAACACTCACTTTTGTTAGTGCATGTGTTTAATTTTGGAGAACACATAACTTGTACTTTAGATTATTCTGAGACTTGAAATTGCATTTATCATTCTAAGAGTAATCAAGTTTTCATGGACTGGACTGCAATTAATGGTGAGGGAAACAAACAAGATACTCTTTTATTGGTGCTGCTGATACATGCGGTGGCAAATGTCCTTTATGTTTTCTCTGTGAATGTGGGCTGTTAAAAACGCTAGAATATTTCCTGTTCTCCTGGGGGAAGCTTGTAATACAGCTGGTACTTGGTTCCTTTTAGGTTTATGATAGCGAACCGATTCTTCCTTTTTGCTCACAGAAGGGTGCAAATCGAGTTTTCTTTGGAGGGCCCAGCAAGAATTCTGATTTCCTTTTGCAGTGGTCGGCCAGATTCAGGCAGATAATTGCTCTTCCATCACGATGGCGAGTTGATTTGCCCATGTATTGTTGCAAACACTGTGAAATGAGAACTCTTATGTACTGCTAGTGGGAGTATAAATTGGCATAACTCTTCTGGAAGGCAGTTTCACCATCAATTTCAAGCAGGAATTTATTTTTTAAGTTCATATCCCATGACAAGATAAATTCTGAGGAGTTAAATTACCGTAAGGAAATCAAATTTATTCCTAAAGATGTTCAGCTGTTGTCGATAATGATAAAGCAGATGCATCCTAAATGGTCTAAAAGAGGAATGATTATATTTTGGTGCTAATATGTCTCCGTTGAAAATGATGTTTTCAAGGACTATAAAAACCGCAAGACAAAGACATGTCCCAATATTGCATTTTTCTTTTTAATGTGGACATGTATAGAACCAGAGTGAAAGGAAATACTGAAAATGCGAAAACAGTATTGGTGATTTTAATATTCATTCAACTTTTTTATATTAACATAATAGGGAAAATCTGGGAATTTTGTTTAAATATGTTTGCATGTATGATAAAAGATGGTGGTGCACTGAAGCTAACAGAATTGGAAGAATTGCCATTTGTGTTCCCTGTTGCCTTAGTGGGGTGTAGTAGAAATACTACTTGCCTGTACCTCTTGCTAGTGATGGAGATCATTTGTCCTGTTGTTCCATGGACAATGTTTTCCTCTGTTGATTGATGACATCCTGGTCACTCCATCTGACCAGCCCAGTATGTTCAAATAACTGAGTTCTGTAATAGGGAAAAAAGAAGATATTTGCAAAGTGATTTCAAGATTTATTTCATGTTTCTCTTTCATGCTGCTGCCAGCTTTTCAATAACTAGCACAGTCACTTGGAATTAATGCTGCAGACATAAGTTATACCAAGTATATTCGATGGGCTCTTGTTCAGATAGAGAATTGGTGATTTTGTTGTTGAGTGCCAAAATATAGAAGTTAAATTTTTGAAGAAATGAAAAGAGTAAAGCCTTTTTACTCTCATTGACCCCTTGATGGTTCTGAATAGATACCAGTGAACTCTGAAATGAGTCAGGAGGCTCATGATCTCTGCTTTTAGTTGCATTCCTAGGAAGCCTGGTAGGACCATGTACTTCTGTTGCTGCCACTTCTGGAGTCGCTTATTTTCTCCCTTTGTGCTGGCGTAACTGATAGGAATTGGGAGCATTCCACTGAAGCTGTAATATCATCCTCCTCCTCTGCAGTAATTCAGGGGGTGTGGAGAGGGTGCAGGAGAGGCAGAAGCAACAGGGAGGCGAGGAACTACTGCTTGAGCTTTCTCTATCTGTTGCTCCCGAGTCTGAGCTATAGGTTGTAGAAGTTACATTGTATCTTGGCACCCACTGAAGTTGTGCAATATAGCAATATTGGTCTAGGTTGCTGTTGAGTTGGAAATTTGTTGAACCTGTATTCTCTTACCCTGCCAAACTTCTTGCTTTCCTGACTTCCTGCTTTTCTCCTATCCAAGCACCACAAGTAGATTTTTATTATAAGCAAAGGAAGTAATAAAGATATGAAGTAGAGCCTTCTGGTTCTAAAATTAACCATTGGGAGAATAAGAGGCTTGAACGTCAGTTCTTCTTCATGCTGGCCAGCCAGATGTGTGATTGGTTGGCTCTTCCGACACCAATAACCGATGGCTGTGTTATTTCATCTTCCCATCCTAGCTTTACTGGGACATCAGAACTTTACCACTTTAGGTCCAAAGATTAAGGTAAAATAGGCAGGTTTTATTGAAATATTGCTCAAATCTAAGATTTTGTTTAATGTTTTAAAGACAAGTTATTTTTGGTTAGGAGTTGATGTTGGGAATGAGTGAATACCACATCTGGTGAATTGCCTAGAGTCTGTATCAGAAGGCAATGATGGGAGTGCTGGCGTTGTTCTGTCTTTCTTTTTACTTCAAACCTATCTTCAGCTACTTTTCTCTTACTTATTTTTTCCTATTGTATTTCATTGTCTAGTCTCAACTAATGATCTTAGTTTCAAGAAGAAACATAAGATTTGCTTTGGCTTTTTTCTTTTAAGATGGAATATAGCTCTTGTTGCCCCGGCTGGAGTGCATTGGCATGATCTCAGCTCACCACAACCACCACCTCCCAGGTTCAAGCAATTCTCCTGCTTCAGCCTCCTAAGTAGCTGGAATTATAGGCATATGCCACCATGCCTGGCTAATTTTGTTTGTTTAGTAGAGAAGGCGTTTCTCCATGTTGGCCAGGTTGGTCTCAAATTCCCGACCTCTGGTCTTTGGCTGTTTTAGTCATGAAAAAAAATTATAGGACAAAATGGAAATCACCTTACTGTATCCATGCAGGAATCTATCCAACTCCAGGTTAGTCAGATGGTTTCCTTGGATCCTGCAATTGACGAGTGTGTTTAAATCCAAGGTTGGAGAGACAGAAATCTGAGTGAAGCTCAAGTTCAGCGGCCTCATAATCCTAAGGAAATTGATGAGCTGTGTCAAGGAGCCATGTATAGATCTCCTTTTTTTGTCCTTCCTGTGCTTATAGTGTGCTTCCTGTATACTGAGTTTTGTATTTTTTGCAGAAAAAAAGAACGTGAATTCCAATCGTAAACCAATAAATGCATTCTGGATTGTTTTATGATTTGATTAAAGTATGACATGGATGATACTTAAGTTTAATCATAAGCCAGTAACTGTAAGGATTTGATTCTTGAGTCTTAGTAACTTGGGCAAAGTAAATTTTCATATCCAATCTGTCCATACGTTCAAATAAATTCATCAAATTAAAAAGTGTTCAGAGAGAACTTGCTTTGAGAAAGACAGTATGGTGCTATTCCTTTCACTGTACAAAAGTAAGTGTGTAGGAAGATTCTGAACTCCTTTGCCTTTGAGTTGCCTTTAGATCAGCATCTTTACAAGTTACTAGTTCATCGTGTTTTATAAACTCGTCATATGTGAGTTGTTTCTTTTTATTTAAATGGTTAAATTTAAATATTTAAATTAACTTCTTTAAATATTTAAAACAGAAGCATATATTGTTGAAAGTATGGTCTAGATGATGTGTGACAACAATTTGACCCATAGCTTCTAATTTTTTTTTTTTCTAAAAAAGTACATCTTTTCTGAGGGATGACAGTATGGCTTTTACATAGACCTAGTGGTACAGATTGTATATGGAACAATTAGTGTTTATTGACTTTGCTGTAGCTATTCAGTACTATGTATTGCATTGGTCTAGGTTCTCTGAAAAGCAGATGCTGAGATGGAAACAGACATGTAAGAGATTTGTTTGGTGAAATGCGTGTTAGGGAAATTGGAGAGGGAAATAGCTAAACAGATTGAAATGCAGGTTTGACACCTAAGAAGGAAAAAGGGAAGGAAGGAAGGGAGGTCTTAGATTGAAGTACATTTCTACGAGACTTTTGGCAAATTGAGTAGAGAGTCCTTGAGTGAGCTAAAATTCTTGGACAGATGAGGATCACAGTTTGTAGGGAGAGGCCTGCCTAAGTCTCCCTGCTGTACTCACTCCTTGGCTGGGAGCAGCCCGTTGGAGGCACGGTCTCAGTGTGAGGGTTCTGGAAAGAAAATTCTTGTGCTTTGAAAGCTGTGTGTGGAGACTACCTTGAATGTGATGCTTAGAGTGAATCTCTTTCAAGAAAACTAGCCCTCGTCATCTGTTAGGTGTTATGGGTCAGAGGTCTTGTTGTCAGGAGGGTGAGCCACAATCTGGTCTTATAACAACCTTTAATGTAGCCCTGATTACTAGGACCAAAACCTCATGCTCCTGCAAGAGGAATTTTGTTTTCCATGTAAAAGAGCATGGTGTAAATGGGTGTCATCTGTGAGTACATCTTGCTACATTTGCTTCACCAGATCTGGGAGAGCACATGCCCTTCCTTCTTTTCTTCCACAACCAAGCTCTCTTCCCCTTTCTCAGTCTCCTGTACAGCATTAGCAATCTTGTTTAAAATAATAGACACTGGCCACTGGGCTTTCAGATACAAAGATATTGCAAATAAAATGTAAATGTGGGTAATAGTGGTAAGATTAAGATCTAGATTTGGTAAATAGTGGGTATTTGTTGGCACTTTCTTTAAAATAGTTTATCTTATTTGCATATATTTATAGTTTAAAATATATCCTTATTATTTTCAAGAGATGGAAAATGGGAATTAGGATGAGAGGAATGAGACAAGAGAGTAGATTCACAGAGAAGCAGATGAGTGTCATTGACATCAGATGTGGCCAGAAGTGGTTTGTATTATTGAGTTGTAAGAGTTTGTATATAGTCTGGTAAAGTCCCTTATCAGATACATGGTTTGCAAATATTTTCTTGCATTCTGTGAAACATCTTTTCCACTTTCTTGGGTGGTGTGCGTCCTTTAAATTCTAATGGTATTCATTTAATTTATTTTTTCTTTTATTGCTTGTGCATTTGGAAACCATTGCCTAACCTGAGGTCACAAAGATTTATACCTGCTTTCTTCTAAGGGTTCTCTTGTTTTAGCTCTTAGATTTAGGTTGTGTTCTTTCATGTGTACATCTCATTGTCCCAGTACCATTTGTTAAAAAGACTCTTCTTCCCCTCGTTAAGATATCTTGGCAGCTTTGTTGACACGAGTGCCACTTTTCAGGCAAGTTTTTCTTTGATGGCTTTTTCCAAATTAAAGTTCGCATTATTGTTGGTCAATAAATGGTTTATTTACAGGGAGCTGCATTTTACAAATGTATCTTCTACTTTGTGTGCATGAAAGAATTGCCTTTTATAGAACAAAGCATAGTAGAGCATTTTTAGATGAAGGAGCCCGTATATCTGTCTGTCCAACTGGAATCAGGGGACTGGATTAGGTATCTCCCAAACCAGCTCTTCCCACATTTTAAAGAGTGAATTTCATGACAGTCTTGTTAAAATGCAGGTTCTTAGGTTAGCGTGGTTGCTCATGCCTGTAATCCCAGCACTTTGGCAGGCTCGTGTGGGAGGATCACTTGAGCTCGTGTTTGAGACCAGCCTGGGCAACACAGTAAGACCCAGTCTCTACAAAAAGTACAAAAATTAGCCAAGCGTGGTGCTACACACCTGTAATCCCAACTACTTGACAGGCTGAGGTCAGAGGATTTCTTGAGCCCGGGAGGTTGAGACTACAGTGAGCCATGTTTGTGCCACTGCATTTCACCCTGGGCAACAGAGTGAAAAAAATACAGATTCTCATTTTCTAGGTCTGGAATGGAGTCTGCATTTCTAACCAGCTCCTGCGCATGCTGGTGGTGCTGGTCCAGAGGCCACACCAGGTAACAGCGTAAGAGTGTCTAATGGGAGCTTGTTATTTTAGTGTTGTTATATCTACCTATGTAAAGTGATTTCAAAGGGAAATAAAAATGGTTTCTTTAGAGTTCATTATTTTTGTATTTTATTTAATGAACTTTGACATGAAAAAACCACCATCCAGAGACACAGAATAAAAGTTTCTTTCCAATGGCTGTATTAGTCTGTTCTTACGCTGCTCATAAAGATATACCAAGACTGTGTAATTTATAAAGGAAAGAGGTTTAATTGACTCACAGCACCTCATGGCTGGGAGGGACTCAGGAAACTTATAATCATGGTGGAAGGGGAAGCAAACATGCTTTCTTCACATGATGACATGGAGAAGTGTGGCGTGAAGGGGGAGGTGGGAGCCCCTTATAAAACCATCAGATCTTGTCAGAACTCACTATCATGAGAACCGCATGGAGGTACCTGCCTCTGTGATTCAGTGACCTCCCACTGGGTCCTTCCCACGCCATGTGGGGAGTATGCGAACTACAATTCAAGATGAGATTTGGGTGGGGGCACAGCCACACCACATTTACGGCCTGCTTGCCAATCTTGATTATTTTCTGTCTTCCTTCCAGGCCTCTGATGATCGTCACCCAGAAGATCACAACCTTGGCATTCCAAGTTCATGATGGTGAGAATAGCAGCCCTCCTTTTGGTTCTCAGAATGAGCCTGACATGCACAGCTCTTCTGTGTATACTGTGTGCACAGTCCAAAGTTTACACAGATGCTGGGATCTTGATTTATCTTGTTCAAAATTTCCAAGCCTCGTCAGTCATAGCCTTTCACTTTTTCCAGCCGTTATTCACCATTTTCCTGTGGAATCAGCAGTCTAAATTTGCTGACATATTTGTACTGAGAACTCTGTTTTTTGTTTATCTTTACAGTGTTTTAAATTTAAGTTAATTTGTGACACTCTGTGCCCTTTGTTTTAAATTCTTTTAAAAAAGAAATGCCATCCTATTTGTTTTGGTTTGATCTCTGAGAAGCTCACAAGGTAATGAAAGATTAAACAGTATTGGCTGATTAATCATTTTTAAATGCTACGTTGGTTTTCTTTTTTTTTTTTTTTTTTGGCTTGGAAAACTATCTAATGGTAATTCCCTATAAAAAGCTGGGAACGGGAAGAATCTTCTGTTTGTATAAAACTGAACATTTTCTTCACTCAGGCACTAACTAAAAATGGCCAGAAAGTGTGATTTACATTGTTCAAACTGGGTTCCAAGGAAGGGAGGAAGATTATTTCAGCTGGGTGGAAGATTTCTATATGGGCTTTAGAGATGCCAGGTGCAATTAGTAAAAGTATATTCTGAGGATTTTTACTGCTCCAACAAGCACTTTTTGACTGTTGACATTTCTTTATATGTTGACAGGTTGAAATTTTTCTCCGACACCTAGTTTTCTTGTTTTCCCTTTAAAGCTTGTTAACTGATTTAATTTCATTTGACCCAGTGTATCCCTAGTTCATACTTGGTGATTTAGTCATACCATAGAGAACCAGGTACTTTTATACCAAGGATGGAGTCTTTCTAGCATAACCAACTATCCTAGTTTGCCAGGTACTGAGAGGTTTCACAAGATGTGACTTTCAGTGCCAGAATCAGAGTCCTGAGTAAACCAGGGTGAGTTGGTCACTCTATTTATAACTGGAAAGTCCCCTTGGGAGCGATTATAGACATTACCAACCAAGGTCAGTAGGTAAAATCAGTTTAATTTCTAGGATTGCCAGAGATTACTATTGGATGAGATCTTATAAAAATATGTTTTTAAAAACTCTGCTTCTTTTTTCTTTGTAAGCAGCCTTGTTGCCTAAATTTACTTTTTAAAGCATTCTCAGTTTACCATATTTTCTGGAACATGCCTTAAATGCAGCAAAATGTTTACTTGCCTTTTTCTTTTTTTTCTGGTGTGTGGGAGGAACAAGTAAATTCCAGAAATACTCTGCCTCCTCTTAGGCATGGTTTTGAATTGCTTTCATGGTTGGTGACCGTACTCAGCCTCAGCTGAATATACAGTTTTAGAGTTGACATACTGCTTTTAAGATATTACTTCAGTTTCTTTGAATCTTAGTTAATGTGTATATTTCACAGAAAGCACGGATGTGATTTGGTTGGGAGTTTTTCTGCTACAGATGAATGATAAAAAGAAGAAAACCCTGATAATTCCTTTGTAATTTTCCCACACTCTAGATTACATTTACATTTCCCCCATTTTTTTAAAAAGAAGAACGTCTCCTGTTTCTTTTTCCATTATGTCCCACAACCAGGCTCTCAGCTTGTACCAGGTGTCTGCACCAAGTACAGCCAGGGAAGTATTTAAGCTGTGGTAGCCTGTGAAAGGCAAGATGGTCTCTCTGATGATTTGTATATGAAGACATATACAAAGTGGCAAGGAACTCCCAGCTGTAGCAGATGGGGAGGGTTCCCTGGGGTCCATGTCATATTGTGCAGATTAAGTAGGAGGAACCTTTGAATCCTTCCCTCTCCATGTGAACCTACAGAGACTTTGCTTCTCACACATGTACTTATGGGTAGCTCTTTTGGTCCAGGGCATTTTTAAAAAATGAAAAAGAGGAACTCTTTATGATTTACGAAGCAAACAAAGATTACCTGGTTCAAATGACTTTGATGAGACCCTTTTAGAATTTGTTATGTAGTTCACTTCAAACACTTTATTTGTAAATTATTTTCTTTTTCATAGGATTAGGTCGAAGAGCCGAAGACCTTTCTGCTGAACAACATCAACTTGCTATCAAGTAAGTGAAGTTTAACAATGTATTAATAAGCCCTTTGCATATCAGCATCTAGAAATTTTCCTCATTTAAAAAACATCTGCACATTAATTGTTATATGGATATAATTATTTTATGAATCTGCTATTGATGAACATTTGCATTGTTTACCAGTCTTTGGCTATTACAAATAATTAAGTGATGAATAACTTGCACTCGGTCATTTTTAAATGTGTTAGGGTAGGAATGTAGGATAGATTCTCTGAAGTAGAATCGTTAGGTCACAGAGTAAATCAACTGTACCTCTGCAAGGTTCTCCTTCTCTGGGCTTGTTAGGCTTACGCCAAAAGTATTTTTATTGGGCATGTGTTTTGGGGGTCCTAAAGAAGAGTGAATGGTCAGTGTCAGTGTGATTAAATGCCATTGTGAAAAGAGATAGGAAGTAGGGCAGGAGAGTGAGTATAGCTAAGTTAAATACAGGATGAGGGCTGCAGGTGGCTTTGCTAGTGTTGATGTTCAGCAGGAAGGGGGAGTGGAGGAGAGGAAGTGGGAGAGGAATAACTTTGATCTGAGAGTAAAGCTGGCATGTGGAGTAGCACATCGGGTACAGCCGCGGTGGATGGTGGTGTTCCTGCTGGACAGCATCAGGGACAACTGGCATAAGTGAGGACGGTCCCAGGTGGTAGAGGAGATTGAGTTCTTCAGTCCTGCATTAAGGAATTAGGACTCGGAAGCAGTGGAACACTATTGAAAGATTCTAATGAATCAGCTCTTTGCTCAGGACGATGGAGGTGCACATGAGATAAGGCAGCAGTTCCCAACGTGTTTGGGACCAGTTTAGTGGAAGACATATTTTCCACTGATTCAGGATTGTGAGTGCTAGGGGGATGGTTTCAGGAGTGCCTTACATTTATCGTGCACTTTATATTATTACATTGTAATATGTGATAAAATAATTATACAGCTCACTATAATGTAGAATGAGTGGGAGCTCTGAGCTTGTTTTGCTGCAACTGGATGGTCCCATTTGGGGGTGATGGGAGACAGTGACAGATCTTCAGGATTCTGATGAGGAGCGCACAACCTAGATCCCTCTCATGTGCAGTTCACAATAGGGTTTGCCCTCTTCTGGGAATCCAGGGCCACTGCTGACCTGCCAGTAGGTGGAGCTCAGGTGGTAATGTGAGTGATGCGGAGTGGCCGTAAATACAGATGAAGCTTCGTTTGCTCACACGCCGGCCTCTCCCCTCCTGCTGTGTGGCCCAGTTCCTAACAGGACACAGACCAATACCAGTCTGAGCCTTACCCTAACCCAGCCCTAACCCTAACCCAGCTCTAGGGGATAATTCCAGGGGCTGGTTAGCAGTGGCATTTCAGGGAGCCTTGATTCTATCTTGCTAGAACAGGGCTTCCAAAATGCCATAAAAGCACTACACGGAACTGTTCTCTACAGAGTTTTTTCCTGCCACTACCCTTAATTGTTGCTCAGGAACTCAGGTCTGGTTGCCAAAGCAGACAACAGGCTGCTACTGAGGTTCTTCTGTGTGGCCTCTTCCAGCGGAAACTGGTTCCACCCGTCATTTGTTTTGTATTTACGTTGGCAATCGGGAGGGACTTTTCCCATTTGGAAGCATCTCGATCAGCTAACATTAGGTCAGGTTCCACTCTGCTTTATGTTTATCGCCTTCATTTTGCCCTGAAGACAGGGAAAGGTTGAAGAGAAAAGAACATTTCCCAGCCTGAGTTGCACTTGCACTGAGTGGCTACAGCTGTGTGTGGCCAGGAGAGGGCGGCATGGAGCTCTGCCCCTGCAGTGAGCCACCTGCTTCCTCAACCTTTCCTTTCCAAGATTTCTCCTAGGCCGACTTTTATAGAAACAGAACAAGAAAAGGTCATGTCATGTATCATAATCTACAGAGATAACATTTGTGTTTGGTTATTTACAGATTCTGAAGAAAAAGCAAAGACTGAGGCCTTTTCAATTTATTTATTTTCACAGAGTGAAACCCTCTTTTTTGGAATACTTGAGTTACCTTCTCAATTTCATGAGTGTCTTAGCTGGTCCTTGTAACAATTTCAAGGACTACGTAGCCTTCATCGAGGGGAAGCATATACACATGAAGTTGCTGGAAGTCAACTGGAAGCAAAAAGGTTTCCACAGCTTGCCAGAACCTTCTCCCACAGTAAGTTTTTAGTGTCTAGAGAATATGGTTTTGCTGCCAGGGTCGTCTCCATCTAAGAATGGTTCTAATTAAAAAGCCAAACAGTTTACCAGAAAGCTTGGCCAATAACTTTTTGTTCTCATTTATTTAAAATACAGGTATAGTTCCTTATTTACCGCAGTTCTTTGTTGGAGCAATGGGTGTTTATTTTACTGAGAAGCTCATTGGCTAGGAAAATGAAAGCAATCAGTTCATCAGTCAATATTTAGTGCATACAATTTGCCCAGCACTGTGGAGTTAACACGTTTGAATACTATGGATGTTTTGCGTTTATGAGTTGAAATTCAAGTATAGCCAAAAGACAATATGTCATAAAAGGCGGGGGGGGCCCACAGAACTAGAATGAATGTGCTTTTCTTGTGGAGCCCACTTACTGCAAGGGAAACCAGTTTTTCGTTGGCATACCCAAAGCTTGCTTCTACTGACCTTGAGAGAATTTACGATGACTTTTTGAAATAATATTTTAAATTTTATTTAATGTTATTTTTTAATTTAATTTTTATTTTTATTTGTTGAGATGGAGTCTCGCTCTGTCACCCAGGCTGGAGTGCAGTGGCAAGATCTCGGTTCACTGCAACCTCCGCCTCCCAGGTTCAAGCGATTCTCCTGCCTCAGCCTCCCAAGTAGGTGGGACTACAGGCACCTCCCACCATGCCTGGCTAATTTTTGCATTTTTAGTAGAGATGGGATTTCACCATCTTGGCCAGGTTGGTCTTGAACTGATGACCTCGTGATCCACCTGCCTGGACCTCCCAAAGTGCTGGAATTACAGGTGTGAGCCACCACGCCTGGCCCCAAACCTGAATTTTATCAATACCAAATTAGTCAATATTAGGATAACTGATTACAAATATGCTAAATTTATTCAGATCAAATATCCTATATTTAAGGGACATTTGTGATTAATGAAGAGTGGTGAAAACTGGAAAAGGAAGGAAATGAGGATATAACGAGTTAAATATTTTGAAAGTGCTAAAGTCTTGGCAAAAAATATGAGTTAAGTGTTTGAAAACTTAAGTGATTGATTAAGTATGAGTTTTTAGATTTTTTTTTTAGTTTTGATTTTTTTTAATTAATTTTTTTTTTTTTTTGAGATGGAGTCTCACTCGCCCAGGCTGGAATGCAGTGGCGCGTCTTGGCTCACTGCAACCTCTGCCTCCTGGGTTCAAGTGATTCTCCTGCCTCAGTTTCTGGAGTATATTTGACAGTTTGGTTCTCAGCACTTTATGGTTGGTCAAGTATGTCCAGTTCATCTGCTTTACTGAAAGGATCTAGGGGTGAAGTCACCATGGCTGCGAGACACCAAAGTCATCGCATTTCTAGACAGTATCTGTCACCGTAGTGTTTTCACGCTTCACGTGCTTTTATTTGTACAATGATGTCATCAGAGAGTCTTTCTCCAAGGAAACTCTTGCGTTTTTGTGCACAGATAAGATGAGGTGGTGAGGTAATGTTTGGATCAAGACATACAGCTGGGAAAGGGCTGGGGTTCATGAGTTGGTGCCTATCAGTGGTAGAGCTGTAATTGTGGCTGAGCAGGCTAAGCACTTAACTGGGATCCAGGCACTGTTCACAGGACCTTGTAAATACTCATTCACTCACACCCCGAGGTGCCCTCTGAGGGAGGTGCTATTGCTGTGCCCATATTACCAGTAACAGTCTTTTTTTTTTTCTTCTTCTTTTTTTTTAATGAAGTAGGAGACTACAGTTCAGTTGAATGTTGAAGGACATTCCCTGAAATGTCAGGGAAACTGGGTAAAATCACCCTGTCCAGACAAATTTAAAAAGCCATAATTAACCCCAGAGTAGACTACATCTAAACCATCCTGGGAGGCTTTCTGAAGCTCTCCATTACCTGCCCATGTCCTGGCCCAGATATTCAATCATTGCACAGAATCCTTCATACCTGAGCCTCTATCTTCCCTGCTGGTGACTCAAGCCTGTTTCCTGGGCTTGCGGGTCGTAGGAATGGAAGGTAAATGTGCAAATGGTTTTCGTTTTTTTTTTTTTTTTAATGGAAACTTGCCACCGTGTTATTTATTTCTCTTGTGTTTTGGATAATGAAAGTACTTACATTTTGTTAATTGAATATGCTGATGGGGGTTTTCTTCCAGTCTAACCCTCAAGTGTCAGAGGCATGTTCTGTATCTAAATATAGCACCTCATCTCCACTGTGAGATGTGTGTCATGAGAAAGGCTGCCTGCTGCCCTCCTTCTAGGAAATGACGCCAGCCAGCTGTTGGAGCAGTGTGGACCTTAACGTGCCTTTGCCAAAGCTGTTTTCCTCATACCTGAGCTTCTGAACGGTGACGCTGACTTTTCCCCATTCCAGGGAGCTGTGATACACAAGTTGTGCATCACCTTGGTATCTCTCCTTTTGTTTCTGACACTCACGAAGACCTTTCCTGTCACCTGCCTTGTCGATGACTGGTTTGTCCATAAAGCAAGCTTTCCGGCTCGACTCTGCTACTTATATGTTGTCATGCAAGCCTCAAAGCCCAAGTATTACTTTGCATGGACATTAGGTAAGTTTGATGGAGCAGCCCTAAATGAATGAGGGAAAAGTGCTGCTTCTTGGATGGCTTAGCCAGAACGATGTTTTGGATCACCTAATCGAAGAAGCTTGACACGTAATGGGAGGCAGTTGAGCCAGGGTCAGTTTTAACATTCCAACGTAGCACTCCTCTCTCCCACCCCCGATGAACTCAGTTCTCCACGATAAGGAGAAACATATCCTGTACGTTGTTCAGACCCCATGTTATTAACAGATGTCAAAACTTGGAAGCTTCTCCTTCTACCAATCAAAGCCAGCCATGTAAAGCAGTGGGAGGTTGAGGGGGAATTCTGGAATGATCTGGCTTTCTTGCAGTTTTTTGGGGGTTTGTGTAACATAGGATGGACCCCGAATTGATTTTACCAGCTCACATGCTAATTTAGGTTACACTTGTTTAAGGAACTGTTGGTTAGGTTTTTATGTCTGAAGCTGACTTCAAGTCCTGATTTTTAAATTTTTTTTAGGTAGAAAGTTCAACTTCATTTGGTTTTATCACACCTTTTTTTTCCCCCTGTGGGATAACTTGGTTCATGTTAGACTTTTATCTCTTTCCTTTCAAACAATTTTAGACTGCAGTTGCATAAAGCTTTGCTAACATGAGCTGTAAACCCATGTGTGTCCCTAGAGACTGGGAAAGGGTGTTGAAAAGCATGGAAGCCCTGTCTGTCACACCGGAACCCTTTCAGGAATGGGAGTTGGGCATCTTAGCTGCAAATGACCTGCACTTGATGTCAGAGAGCAGTGACTGGGATTATTAAATAAAATAGATTATTAAACTTGGTTTCCAAGTGTTCAGCCCACATCCCACGAATGAAGGAATGGCACTTAATGGCTTGAGTTCCTCTTCTCTCTCAGTTCATGCTTCAAGTTTTAAGTTTCAATTAAAGTTTGCAGGTACCAAATTACTTTTGAAAAAAAATGATTGCCTGCGTGGTGGCTCACACCTGTAATCCCAGCACTGTGGGAGGCCGAGGTGGGCGGATCATGAGGTCAGGAGTTTGAGACCAGCCTCACCAACATGGTGAAACCCTGTCTCTACTAAAAATACAAAAATTAGCTGGGAATGGTGGTGGGCAGCTGTAATTTCAGCTACTTGGGAGGCTGAGGCAGGAGAATCACTTGAACCCGGGAGGTGAAGGTTGCAGTGATCCGAGATCGCCCCACTGCACTCCAGCCTGGGTGACAGAACTAGACTCTGTCTCAAGAAAAAAATAATTAATATTTTTTTGGCTAGGTGTAATGGCTCATGACTATAATCGCAGCACTTTGGGAGGCTGAGGCAGACAAATCACTTGAGGCCAGGAGTTCAAGACCAGCCTGCCCAACATGGCAAAACCCTGTCTGTACTAAAAATACAAAAAATGACTGGGATAATCCCAGCTACTGTAATCCCAGCTACTCAGGAGGCTGAGGCACTAGAATTGCTTGAATCGGCGAGGTAGAGGTTGCAGTGAGCCGAGATTGCGCCACTGAACTCCAGCCTGGATGGTGGAGCGAGACTCTGTCCTAAAAAAAAATTTCATTATCACAAAATACATATAAAATTTACCATTTTAACCATTTTTGAGGGTACACTTGAGTGGCGTTAAGTTCATTCACAATACTGTGCCACTATCGCTACTGTCTTATCTCTAGATCATTTTCATCACCCAAACAGAAACTCTGTGCCCTTTAAACGGTAACTCTCCATTCCTTCCTCCTCCAGTCCAAATTATTTTTAAGGGCCAAAATGTTCCTGCATAAGTTCAGTCCAGTGCTGCAGTTATGTAACGTTTGGCCGGAGAGCTCTGACTTCGAGCTTTTGTAAAATTTGCAATGAGGGAAATTTTGTTTCTGGACACTTTCGGTATAATTCAGGGGGTTTTTGTTGAGGACCGGATTCTGTGCTAGGAAGAATTGAAAGGTAAGATGTTGACTCTCCCTCAAGATTGTTGCATGGTGGGGAACACAGACATGTACAGCCACCAGGCAATACTCTTCAAGCTGTCCAAGTGGGAGGAGTCAAGAGGAAAGGACAAATATGGACTGGTCATTGAGGAAGCTTCAGTAGTCTTATTTCTTGTTCTGCAGTTACAAATGATGACTTCTTTAGCAGGTAGGCATTAGACCTACTATGGTTGGAACCCTCCTTGAAACATTGGGCTTATTGTTTTCCATGTCAAACAATTTTTTTTTTAAGATGCTGTTTCACTGGAGTGCAATGGCGTGGTCTGGGCTCATTGCAACCTCTGCCTCCCGGGTTCAAGTGAGTCTCTTGCTTCAGCCTCCTGAGTAGCTGGAATTATAGGTGGTCGCCACCATGCCCAGCTAATTTTTGTATTTTTAGAAGAGATGGGGTTTCACCATGTTGGCCAGGCTGGTCTGGAACTCTTGACCTCAGGTGATTCGACTGCCCCAGATTCCCAAAGTGCTGGGATTACAGGCGTGAGCCACAGTGCCTGGCCAAATAATTAATAGTTTTAATTTGTTCTAATCTGAGTGAGTGTGTGTGTATGTAGGGGACTGAGAGAAAGGGAGAGAGAATATATTGAATTCCCCCTTACTGTCTTCTGCTGCCTCACCCACCTTCCTTTTCTCTTCCCTCTTCCTATCCTATGGCTCCCATTTTCTGTCTCCCAGGGCTTAAGGGCTGGCTTCTGGACTAAATGAGCTCCTGATCTCAGGAGGAAAGAAAGGCCATTCCATTCCATAGGGAAGGTCCAAAACCAGAAAGGCTGTGCCAACAGGGACCTGGACTGAGAAGTGCCACGGGAACAGGGGGCGCCTGCACCTTTCTACCCTTTTGGGGAGTTCCCCAGACATCTGGTGTACAGCGTAGAGGTACCCCTTCCTGTGGAGAGCTTTCTCTGTGGACTTAGCTCTTTCTCTCCCCCGCAAGCTTCCCTTTTCTTTATCTTTTTTGGGTAGCTTCAGTAGAAACACTTCATTAATTTGTATGGCCTCAGTTTGAAGTCTGTTACAGTTTAGATTGTATGGGTGTGTCTGAAATTAACCTTTGTCTTGTTTATGAATAAAGAAGCAATGAATAGTGTGTCAGGGAATATTTAAACTGCTTAACCGAATAATTGTTTTCTCCAGCTCTCTTTGAAACACCATTTACATATAATTGATGTACTAATTACACATGATTATAAATTTAATCCTTAAAGCTGGCCTCTTGATGAATCTCCGCTGAGCTGGGCGGTGTTAGCCTAGCTCTAGGTACTGTTTATATTCTAAGAATCAAACTGTTTCTTTTGTACTGTGTATAGTCCTGGCTGTTTCCCCTAGTCCTTAGTACTAGTACTAGTTAGCGAGACTTGAGTCCAGGCTGTTTTCTAAGGACCAGACAGTCCAACATATGGGTGTACAAATTAATTTATCTGTAATAGTAAGTTAGAGCCATGTATAGTTCAAGTAAAACCACTTTTGGACTGGCAAACATAGAGCCCATCACTGCTCTGAGACAAAAACCAGGCTGGGAGAAATGACTGTGGGATCACTAGGCGAAGCGGGGAGTCTGACGTCGACTCAGTGTGGTTCTGAGAGTCAGTACTTGGGACCTTTCACCCTTTTTCTCTTTCAGTGTGGCTCTTACCTGCTCAGGTTGTAGAATTGAGTTCTAGGATTGATTCTGGCATTGTTGAAGAAGCTACATGGTCTTTTTTTTTTTTTTTTTTTTTTTGAGACAGAGTTTCTCTCTTATTGCCCAGTTGGAGTACAATGTACAATGGTGGGATCCCGGCTCACTGCAACTTCCAGCTCCCAGGTTCAAGTGATTCTCCTGCCTCAGCCTCCCAAGTAGCTGGAATTATAGGCGACTACCGCCATGCCCGGTTAATTTTTGTATTTTTAGTAGAGATGTTGGCCAGGCTGGTCTCAAACTGCTGATGTCAGGTGATCCACCCACCTCAGCCTCCCAAAGGCTCCGTGATCTTCATGGTTACCTAATATATCTAGTCTCAGTCCCCTTAGTAACATAATAATAATACTAATCATACTGGCAGCTGACTTCTTTGAGTGTTGACATGGGCCAGCACTGAGCTATGCACCGCACACATATTTAATTTTGTTTAATCCTTTCAAAAGCCCTTTAAAATGGGTACCATTATTATATCCATTTTATGCTCAAGGGAATAGGTTTCTAGAAGTTAGATGATTCTTCTGCCAGGCTCGTGTATGTAGTATGCTGTCGACTGGTGGTAGAAACCTGTCTAGTCTTCCCCCCGCCGGGGCCCATTCTTAACCTTCTGTCTTAACACTATTGTGAAGATTAAATGAGGAATTGCCTGTAAAGTGTTTTCTGGAAAGATAATAAGCACTGGAAAAAAAAAAAACCGCACACAAACACACGTATACACACACAATAGTTATCATTATTCTCTTCTCTTAGGTCTAGCCAGGTGTGCCAGAAATGAGGCTGGAGGTGGAAGAAGGGGTTTAGAAGTGGCCATGCTGGTCCCAGCGACGGTCAGCCGGGCTCTGGTTTTAGTTATCAGCACAGACGTCAAGGCCCTTAGTGTCATTGATCTCTATCACTCACGAATTGGTTCCCACACATTGAAAACCATTCGTTTCTTACAGGCACACCCCCACTTTGTCTTTTTCTTCTCCAGTGGGTTCCCATCCAGTTGGCAGGGGGCGAGAATGACATTGAAGGACTTGGTCTCTTGCACATTTCATAATGAAAGAAACCAGATCATCTTACAGTGAAGCCACGAGTAAGATAAGCGGTGTTAAATCATTAGCTCTGCCAAATATAAATGAGACAGTCATAGGACAGGTTGTTTTTCTTTAGAGCAGCTCTTCAGAAAGCCGTTTAGAGTCGTACTTTTATAGAAAAAGAAAGATTTCTCTAAGACCTCCAGATGTAAGATTTCACAGTGCTATGACTTAACTATTTTGATTAGTTCATTTTTTCTTAGACAATAAGTGGAAAGACACAATTAGCCTCTTGCTCATCATAATAAAAGTGTGTTGAGTTTCTTAAGGAATTGAACAGAGATGAAATATTCCTGGCAGGGGGACATTCTCTTGTGGTTCAGTGACGTAAGAGAAAGATGTAACGGGTGCTTTTAAAGGGACTTTTATGGGTGGCTGGCTTGGGTGATTTTTTCCACCTGTGGCCTCCATTGCAGCTGCCCCCAGAGTCACATCTCTAGCTCTGTCCTTTGTCTTGGGACCTAAACTTTCTTTTTTTTTTTTGAGACTGAATCTTGTTCTCTCGGGCAGGCTGGAGTGCAGTGGCGTGATCTCAGCTCACTTCAACCTGCGCCTCCCGGGTTCAAGTGATTCTCCTACCTCAGCCTCCTGAGTAGCTGGCTCTACAGGCGTGTGCCACCACGCCCGGCTAGTTTTTTGTATTTTTAGTAGAGATGGGTTTTCACTGTGTTAGCCAGGATGGTCTCGATTTCCTGACATTATGATCCGCCAAGTGCTGGGATTGCAGGCATGAGCCACCGCGCCCAGCCAGCTTTTTTTAACCACGCCTTGGCAGCTCCAGCTGTTACACTGCTGGCAGTTCATGCTTACCACGTCCAGAAGGAGCTCCAGTCTCTCTTGCGGAGCCAGTTCTCCTGATTAAGCACTGTCTCTTAGGTAATGCCCTGCCATCTTTTCTGACAGCTCTGAGACCTCTTCTGGGTCCCCTTTTTCTTCTGGTCTCTGTATTTGAGCTCAGATCTATTTTTACCTCCTTTCTTTTATCTCCTCGTGTTAAGTTGGTCATTCTACTGTTTACTTATTCATTTTGGTTCTCCATTTCTTGTTTATTCTCATTTTTGCATTCTGTGGACATCTGGCTTCTTTCCTCTTACCTTAGCAGGTGTTCCCTAACTGCAAGGGAATGAATGCCTGAAAATCAAGGTTACCAAACAGCCAAATATGTTTTTCTGATTCCGAATGTTAGCAGGTCCTTTACATGTTGGGGTTCCTTTTCCAAGGAAACTACTGCATATTTCTCCACTGTGAAGTTAGACAGACATTAAGTGTCTTTTAAAAGCAACAATGTGACTTTTGTTCCATATCCTAATGTGTTATTTTAAAAACCATAGCTGATGCAGTGAATAACGCAGCTGGCTTTGGGTTCAGCGGAGTGGATAAGAATGGGAATTTTTGTTGGGATCTGCTTTCGAACCTAAACATCTGGAAAATTGAGGTGAGTGAGTGTATGATGCTTTTAAGTCCAAATTCCATAGTAAGGAGAGCAAATGGTTTGCTGTGAGTGTGTATTCCCAGAATGCTTCATCTGTGTGTCCGAGGAAAAGCCCCTCTCAGGGGATTGCCAGGCTCAGCAGCCTCCTGGACATTTTGCATCTCAGAATTGTTTTCCTTTTTTTTTTTTTTTTCCTAAAGCTATCTACTTTCTTGACAGTGTTAATGGTTCAAGGAAGACTGACACAAAAAATCTGAAAAAGAGCCAGGAAAATCTTTTCATTGTTTACGTGCCTGTTCTTTCAGCTAGAAAGTACCAATGTCGTCTCTCTCTTGTTCTCTTTCTACCTGTTTCAGTGGTAAACACAGATGGGAAGCTCCTATATTTTGATTTCAATATTGCAGACGTTCTATGTGGTTCCTTTGGAGGCATTTATCATCCATTCACTTTTAAGAAGAATTGACATAATGTACAACTTTTAGGCCACTAGAATAGCGTGGTTTTTCACTTCCTTTGTCTTTGTTCTTGCACCACAATTTTTGGTTTGCTGTCATTATCAGAGGTGAGCTCCTTGGGCCCACCTCTTTCTGGGTTTACTTTGCATTGCCAGCACTGCAGGTAGACAAGAGTGCCGAGTCTCAGACCCTTTCCCCCTTACAGCTGAATGGGAGGAATGGCATGATTCTCAGCATGCAGAAGTGTTGGGTTCCTGGCCAGGTGACTCACGTTTGCTGTTGGTTTTGGTTTTCTACCTGCCACAGGGCAGACAGAGTCCACTGGAGTTTGGGCAGGAGGGGTTGTGTGTGTAGAGCGAAAAGCCAGAGATAGATGGAAACTGACCACCTGCCACCCACATTGGGTGGAAACTAGGTCAGAAGGAGGCATGGGGGAAGCCGCCACCATCATTTGCCTGAGGCTTTTTGCATGTAGATGGTCTCCAGAGGGAAACCTACATTTCAACTAGAAAACATAGTGGGATATATAGGGAGGGTTATATTTTCAATTCTCTTTCTTAGCATTGAGACAGCGCTACTTCAAAAGGCAAACAAGCAGAAAGAAATAGAAGCATGTCTCTGTTATCTACATAAATTGCATCATATATTCAACTTAAACTCATCATGCTATTTGGTTACTCAGGTCAAACAGACTCAACAGATATTAATTGAGGGCCCACTGTGGGCAAAACACTCATTTTTGTCCAGTTCTGGAGCCTCCTGTGGGTAGAAAGGCTTGGCAGGTGCTATAAGAGCGTGGCCAAGTTCCAGCACCAGTTCTGAATGAACAAATAATGCTTTTTCTATTGGTCGCCGCATGTGAGGCAAGAAGCAGTCTCCAGTCAAGACGGACCGCATCGTAGGTGGACAAGTTCCAGCTTTCAGAATGACGTGTCTCAGTTTTGGAAAAGTATTATAGATGATCCATAAGCTTCTCTTTTTTATATTGGTGATGTCAGAGAGAGTTCAAGTATGTTACGACTTTCCTCTTTTCCCCACTAAAATTCTTCTCTCCCTCCAAACTCCTGGACTGGCTGCCTTGGAGTTTTGTTGGGTAAATGTCCTTTAGGGTGGTCCCTCTTGACCTTCGGCTACCCACTGGTGCCCCTAGCTATGCCCCAAAAAACAGAATCCTTCCCCAGTGGACATGTTTTCAGGGTAAAGGGCTGAGTCATTAAGTTACGTATTTATTATAAAAAAAACCAGAGGAGAAAGTTTATATTTTCATCACACATTTGATATAGGACAAGGAGCTAAAGACAAACAAGGAAGTCTGATTAGTTAAGACACCCCGAGGCTGGGCCTATAACATTTTATTAGCCATAGAAGAAATAGATAAATACAACTCCTTGAGGTTTTGAAATAAAAACTCACAATAAAAAGATCTATTTTTCATCTGTCTTCCTTCCTCCCTCTTCTCTCTTCCTCTTTCTCTCTGTCTCTTACAAACATATTACATTAGCCCAATGTGTGGCCTATATATGATTTTCTTAAGGTTGAAGACACTTCAGAAAAAAGTGGCACTTAGACTTTCTACCTTCTTTAGGAGTTCTGATCCTTATATGTTTGCATCATGCTTTTTTTTGTTTTGAGATGGAGTCTTGCTCTGTCACTCAGGCTGGAGTGTAGTGGCATGATTTCGGCTTACTGAAACCTCTGCCTCCTGGGTTCAAGCCGTTATCCTGCCTCACCCTCCCAAGTAGCTGGGATTGCAGATGCTCGCTACCATGCCCAGCTAATTTTAGTGAAGATGGGGTTTTGCCATGTTGGCCAGGCTGGTCTTGAACTCCTGACCTTAGGTGACCTGCCTGCCTTGGCCTCCCAAAGCGTTGGCATTACAGCCATGAGCCACTGCGCCTGGCCACTTCATGCTTTTTATCACTAGTCTTAGATAAGACCTTTATTTTTTCGAATGAGAAAACCCAGGTAATGGCTTATTTTGGGGATGTCCCTTCCTCAGGGGTTGATTTGCTTGCGTCACTGCTGTTTATTTCATTTCCTGTATTGTGATCCCTTTGTGCATAAAATCTCTTACTAGTCCGGAAACAATTGGAAGCATTGGAACCTGAGTAGCTATTTATAGAGTTAACTGCACGAGATTGACCTAGTTTTAGAGGGCTACACAGTGAAAAGATGACAATTAAATTTAAGCTGTCCCCATAAAAGCACGAAATTCCCATGATTAAACTTTTCCTGGGGCAAATCCCTTTGAGAATATTGAATTATAAAATTAAGATGACTTAAAAAATTTTGGCCAGGTACAATGGCTCATGCCTATAATCCCAGCACTTTGGGAGGCCGAGGCAGGAGGATCATGAGGTCAGGAGTTCAAGGCCAGTCTGGCCAAGATGGTGAAACCCCATCCCTACTAAAAATACAAAAAATTAGCTGGGAATGGTGGCAGGTACCTGTGATCCCAGGTACTCAGGAGGCTGTGGGAGAGAATTGCTTGAACCCAGGAGGCGGAGGTTGCAGTGAGCTGAGATCATGCCACTGCACTCCAGCCTGGGTGACAGAGCGAGACTCCGTCTCAAAAAAAGAAAAAAAAAATTTAACCAGAATAAACAACCCACAAAATGTTCCTTCAGTTTTCCTGTAATTTGAAAATAAATTTTGAAAAAAATTGAGACCTTGCAAGCCAAGTTTTAGTTGCAAAGTAGATCTCATAAACAGCAGAAAATTGTCCTGTGTAGGATGGAACAGCTGATTTGCTCTCGACTGTGAGTAGTCAGTATTGAAATACCATATCTAACCTGCTGCCAGGGAAACTGGGGAGAACTTTCCATTACTTGGGGTATTTTTAAAGCTAATGATAGGTGTTATTTTCTTCTTTCCAGACTGCCACAAGTTTCAAAATGTACTTGGAAAACTGGAATATTCAGACAGCTGCTTGGCTAAAGTGGTAAGAAGAACAAAAGGGACCTCATTACTTAGGGCACCGGGATGTGTGTGGAGGGGAGTCAGTAGATGAACAGTGGTAATCTGCCTGTGGCAGTGTCATCTGACACTCTTGTTTTGTATTAACATCTGTGCCCTGTAAATGAAAAAGTGGGAATACAGTGATTTGAGAGGGTCATAAGATAGCATATTTATTTTATATTCCTGAATGCTGCCATCACTGTATATCAGGCCCTGGTTTAATCCTCTGTCAATCCCATGAGATGTTGTGAGTCATTTCCCAAAACATCTTACAGATGAAGGAAGTGAGACCCAGAGAGGTAATATCACTTGCCCAAAGTCACTCAGCTAAGGGATAGATACAAGCCCAAACAGTCTGGTTTCAGAATGTTTTTGAGATGGAGTCTCACTCTGTCATCCAAACTGTAGTGCAATGGTGCAGTCTTGCCTCAGTGCAACCTCTGTCTGCCTCCTAGGTTCAAGTGATTCTCCTGCCTCAGCTTCCTGAGTGTCTGAGATTACAGGTGCCACCACACCCAGCTAATTTTTTGTATTTTTAGTAAAGATGGGGTTTCACCATGTGGGCCAGGTTGGTCTCGAACTCCTGAGCTCAGATGATTCGCCCATCTGAGCCTCTCAAAGCCCTGGGATTACAGGTATAAACCACTGCAGCCAGCTCAAAATGAGATTCTTGACCTCTCTGCTGTGCTGCCTCTTACCTAGAGGGAGAGTCTGTTGCTCAGATGTCAAGGAAGGTTAATGTCTGCATCAAATCACCGATGATTGCAGTGTTTACCCCTAGCAGTAAAAGCTTTATGGCATCCCAGATGTTGATGCTTTTACAATTTATATTTTTGTTGATATTTCTCTCCCGTTTTGTTTACCTACATGTTCCAAAATTAAAAGCGTGACTTATTATAGAAATAATAATGTGCTGTCCTTGAAGCAGCAAGCTCTTCTGCCTGGTGATATGCTTATCATAATGAGTACAAGGAGAGTGTAAAAATATTAAGCTTTAAAGCAGATTCTTCTGTTTTGATTTGCAGCATCTCTCATGGGTCAAAACATTCGGGTAAGAGAAGAGACAGAATATGTAGTAATTCCTCCAAAGTAAACTCATGGAATATTTTCTGAAAATTGATCTGAACAATTTTAGCCTCAACATTATTGCTATTAATTAATTTTGCAAATGATTTTAACATAAATTTCTATTTCTATATACTGAGGACTCCCAATGTACTGAGTCACTCAGTGTCCAGATGGGGTCTTAGTACTGTGTTTATCTCTGCACATGCATTCTTTTTCTTCCTGTGAAGAGGGAGCTATAGTGCTTAGTCTGTGTTTAAATCAGTTACTGTTGACTACCCATACAGTGCTGGATTGGTGTTAACTGTTTGAATTTCTATTTTATTTTTTATTTGAGTCCTCTCATTTAGTAAACCAGGTGGTGGCTTCCTTAGAGTGCCATTGGCAATTCACAGACTGAGTTTTGGGGGGAAATTCCCCATCACTTTTTTTTTTAAATAAGCAATCGGAGAGCCACAGACCTTCAGGTATTTGCTGACATTTGTTAGAATGTCACAGTGTCACTCTTTAAGGCAGATTCATGGATTGAAGTCCGATGGACGCTGTGAGACCTGAGGAGGTCGTATAACTGACACTTTGCTTTTGTGACAGAGTCATTGTCAAAAGAGATGGAAAGGGGATGGTGTTGATTAGGTTAGATGGCATAGGAGCCTGGTGGGAAAGGTAAATTAATTTTTACTAAGTGAGAGCATTCATTTCTAAAGACCCTGATTCCAAAATTGTTAATGCCAATGGCACTTACTTAAGCACCCCCCATAGAGGAGGCCATTGGTGGGGTAAGCATCTATATGGCAGGAACTGCTGCTGGGTGGAAAATGATCACTCAGACCTGTAACAGATATAGTGTGATGGGTCCAGATCATTTAGTCCATGGAGGTTAAAAATGTTTAACATCTCCTTAAAAGGCCGAGCTGTGAATTGCCTGTCTGGTAATGCTTAAGGAGACCGAGGTAGTCCAGGCTCCTTGGATTGCATGGCAAGTCCCTGAAGAGGGTTAGGGAGGCATCCCGTCAGTAATGGACTGAATGATTTCTGTGTGGTCTTATCCCAGAAGTAGCAGCTGTAGTTAGAAGTTTCTGGCATGTTTGACCTGTGTCTTATTCCTTCCTCTCTTCACAGCGTGTGCTATGAGCGGGTCCCATGGCACCCTACGGTGCTAACCTTCATCCTGTCTGCTTTGTGGCATGGTGTCTACCCCGGATACTATTTTACCTTCTTAACTGGAATTCTTGTCACATTAGCAGCTAGAGCGGTAAGCATCCTTTATGCCCAGGGTCCTTCCCCTTAGCAATCGGATGCCTGCATGCCTGTTATCTGTTGGATCCTAGTAGGGGTTGGGGATGGGATGTGAAGTGGGGAGTGATGTTTTGTAAAATGAAACAATATTGAAGAGTCTTCATTTTTAATTGTTAAAGGCTGTGAGCATAGACAGTCCCCTAACTGCAGATAATGATGATGATAAATTAATATAGGCACCATAGGACTTCAGTTTGCTTCTACTTTGCTTAATTTCTCATTTTATTACCCTGAGCCTAGAAATAACTCACAAAGTCTCCTGAGCAGTCGGCGAGATAGCGACTACAGGAAGTGAGTCTGTCGGAGATTAATCTAACCTCATGTGTTTACGTGCCCAGCCCAGTTAGCCTAATTTGTGCTTGTGAATTTTGTAAATTTGGTTCTCTTAAGTTTTTTCAGGAGCCTGTAGTTTCTCTAATTGTTCTGCAATTTGCTTGTTGTAGAGCAGGATAATAAAGAATAACACTTTCTGTAAATTACTTTGGTCAGTATGGCCATTTTCACGATATTGATTCTTCCTCGGGGAGGGATAACATGGGGAGAAATGCCAGATATAGTATGCACCTATGCAACAACCCTGCATGACCTGCACATGTACCCCAGAACCTAAAGTTAAAAAAAAAAAAAAGAGTAAAGCTTTCCTCCAGGAAGGAGATAAGCATGCATAGAAGTCATTGCAATTCAGTGCTTTCATTGTCAAATACAGGAGTTTTGTATTTATTTTGATCTTTGATTGTGATCGTGGCCTTCCTTATTTCCGATGCCAAGAGTTCTTATTGACATTGGTTGAGCCATATTTTGGATATGAATTCAGGAGTCCCCACATAGCTATCGACACACCCTTTGATTTGTTTATCCTGTGAAGGTTTCGGGAGTCCCCACATAGCTATCGACACACCCTTTAATTTATTTATCCTGTGAAGGTTTCAGGAGTCTTCCTATGTGCTGGTCAGTATTCTAGATGCTGGGCTATTGCAGTGAACAAGACAAGAGTCCCTCCTCTGAGGATCTCTTGTTTTAGTTACACACAGGTGTGTTAGAATATACGTGTGAACAAAGTGGATTACTGTTCATGCTGGTTAGTATACTTCTGAAATTAAGTGCATATCATACATATTTGTACATAGAAAACAGGGGAGACATTTTCTTCTCTCCTGTTCATATAGCTATTTAGATTATAAAAGAAAACTAGAGAACAAGCGGTCAGGACAAATTAAGAAATAAAACTCAGAACTGTTTGCTAATATATCCAGAGTATTCCCTAAGATGTCTTTGGCTCTATCGTCTCATTGCCATAAAGGCTCAGATTTGTGTGGAGCTTTTCTTTAGGATGGACTGGAAACATTATTTGCAAATAAATTAGGTAGGGGATAGAGAGGAGAGAGTTGATAGAACACTGTTTTTATTTTGTCTAGAAGGAGATTGAAGTCAACAGTCAAAACGTGTCTTCGGGCCCTAGAAGTTACCCAATAAAATCTCATACCTGATGTGCAGCATTGCCCGATGGATGGACCCCAGTCTCTGTCCTGAGGAACTTAGAACTGAGAGGCTGCCTTGGGCACTGATGCATCTTCTGCCTTGGGGCTGACCTGCCCGTCACCCAGTCATTGTTTTCAGCTCTGCCTTTGACTTGAATCTGGAAACTGGGGGTCTTTCTAGAGGCAGGTCTAGTCACATGTGTCAGAAGACCTCCAAATGAGTGTATTCTTTAACCCAGCGTTCTCCATTTCAAAGAACTGTCTCTTTATCTAAGTCTCAGTTTCTTTGTTTGTAAAATGGGAATCATGATGCCGACAACATATGCTTCATGGGAGAATCAACCATAGATGAGCCTGCAAAGCGTTAACGCAGGCTGGGCACAGAGTAAGCACTCAGTAAAGGGTAGCTGCTTGTATTGTTAGTAATAGTAATAGTATTTGTGTTATCATCACCTGAAGGAAGTAACTAGGAAACAGGGCAGAGATTTATTTACAAGTATATGTATTACATAATTATTTATAATAGCAAAATGGGATGGGAAGACAAGCTAACTTTTCCATAAGTAAGTTAAAATTATATTGGAGATTAATATTTGCTGACATGGAAAAAAGTCCATGATGTATTACTAAAGGAAAAAAATGGGCTAGAAATAATATTGGTGCCATTAAGAATATTAATAGTGATACATATGAATGGAAAAAGCTTGGGTGGTGTGTGCCAAGTTTTTTAAGTGATGCTTTTCTTTGGGAGGTGCTAAAAAAGAAAGAATTTTTTTTTATCTACTTAGTTGTTTGACCATTTTTCTACAGCGAACATGTATTATTATTATTATTATTATTATTATTTTAACAAGAAAAGTTGGCTAGGCATGGTGGCTAACGCCTATAATCCCAGCACTTTGGGAGGCCGAGGCAGGAGGATTGCTTGAGCCCAGGAGTTCCAGACCTGTCTAGGCAGCAAAGCGAGATCCACATCTCTATAAAAACTTTTGAAAAATTAGCTGGGCATGGTGATATGCGCCTGTAGTCTCAGCTACTTGGGAGGCTGAGGTGGGAGGATTGCTTCAGCCCCGGAGTTTGAAGCTGCAGTGGAGCTATGATTGCGTCATTGCTCTTCAGCCTGGGTGACAGAGCAAGACTCTGCCTTTAAAAAAAAACTCCTGATGGTATTTGTAGTTGAAAATGTAACTCAGATATTGGTTATCTTCTGTAGCCTGTGCTCGTGTGGCGTATTATCTGTATACACAGAGTAAAATGTGGTTTTTGGTTTTCACCCCCTTCTCACTACTGTTGCCTGTGTTGGCTTGCAGGTCAGGAACAACTACAGACATTATTTCCTTTCTTCAAGACCTCTCAAGGCTGTTTATGACGCAGGCACCTGGGCTGTCACTCAGCTGGCTGTCTCTTACATGGCGGCACCCTTCGTGATGTTGGCAGTTGAACCGACCATCAGCTTATACAAGTAAGTTTCCATTGTTCTCAGTTGCCATCTAGTAAACTACTCTGTTTTCACTGTGTTTGACGTAGGAGGCAGTAAATTGAATGAAGCAGTCCTAAACACTTTTTTTTTTATGAGACATAGTTTCACTCTTGTTTCCCAGGCTGGAGTGCAGTGGTTTGATCTCAGCTCGCTGTGACCTCTGCCTCCTGGCTTCAAGCGATTCTCCTGCTTCAGCCTCCTGAGTAGCTGGGATTACAGGCATGCGCTGCCCCGCCCAGCTAATTTTGTATCTTTAGTAGAGATAGAGTTTCTCCATGTTGGTCAGGCTGGTCTTGAAACTCCCGACCTCAGGTGATCTGTCCGCCTCAGCCTCCCAAAGGGCTGGGATTATAGGCGTGAGCCACCGCGCCTGGCCCTAAACACTTCTAAATGGGGCTTCAGTGTGGAAAACGTCCATAGAAGCTTTAAGAGGAAATGGCAGTTCTGGAGACGCCAGTGTACAAATTCCAATACATACGAGCACTGTTGACAGGAATCCCTTAAGCCATTCAGAATGTCACTCAGGGGCCCCCTCATGGCAGTATATTTTGAAGAGATGGACCCTGATTAAAAACTCAGATGGCGAGTTTGCTGCCCTGAGCGCTTTTTCCTGGGGCGTAGGCTGTACCGGGGACCATGCGGCATCTGAGAGCAGGACAGAAGTGGAGGCAGGAGCCAGGGGTACTGCTCACGCTGGCATTGCCTGATCGAGTGGCGTGCAGAAAGGCTCCCTGGTGAGGCTGTAGGGGATTTACACTGCCAGTTGCACGTGTTGGAGGGGTGTGTGTGGAATTGAGGCTGGAGGAGGAGGCGGCTGGCACCAGAGACCAACCCTTATAGTCAGACACCTGTGCTCCAGGTGAACTGCAAACCTCTAATTGCTGACTTTTATTGTTTCACAGTTATGTTTAATTAGTTGTATTTCTCCACTGTTGTGAAGTGGTTGAGCACACGCTCTTGTGAACTGATTGTGTGTGACCTTTGGCAAGTTGTTACCCTCTTTTTTTTTGAGGATGATTTTTTTGAGGCTATAGAAAGAGAAGGTGGAGGGAACCATACAACACTCAGCAATAAAGTCCAATCTGTTACAATGTGTGCTTCTATACTATTAATTAGATGATAAGTTATATCAATATCACGTGAAAGCTGTGCTGGTTTATTCCCAATTTTTTTTTTTTTTTTTTTTTTTTGAGAGAGAGAGAGTCTTTCTCTGTCTCCCAGGCTGGAGTGCAGCGGCACAATCTCACCTCACTGCAACCTCTGTCTCGTGGGTTCAAGTGATTCTCCTGCCTCAGCCTCCCAAGTAGCTGGGATTACTCACTGCAACTTGGTGGGTGCCTGCCACCATGCCCAGCTGATTTTTAGTAGAGACAGGGTTTCACCATTTTGGCCAGTCTGGTCTCGAACTCCTGATCTTAGATGATCCACCTACCTCGGCCTCCCAAAGTGCTGGAATTACAGGCGTGAGCCACTGTGCCCGGCCTATACCCAAATTTTTCTATGCAAAGGGGAGCCAGAAGAGAATTACAATCTTCAGCCAAAAAGAAGCCCTCAGTTCAGCTGCTAGAGAGGTAGGAGTCAGTTCAGTCCTAGATGAAGAAAATAGAACTGAGCTCCCTTTACTGGGGCTCCCTCCTCAAAGAGGCACATCCCCAAGCTGGCATTTTGACTGCTTCTGCCTCCTTGTGCCCACCTAGGGCAGCCCCAAGTGCTTCCGGCTCCGATTTCATTCCCATTTGTCAGTGCCCTTGAGCCAACATTTGCCCTTTTGTCTTCTGCATTTTTAACATGCCCAGAAGCAGCCTTTGGCACCATTGAGTTATCTGCGGGAGCTGTCCAAATTGTTGCCTTTAGAGCTCTGTTTTGTTACAGAATCCTCCTAGGTTTTGTGTTATATATTTCTAACATGATTTTTTTTTTCCCCTGTAAGCCTTGGTATTCTAAGCCTATGATATTGCCTCATAAGAGATTTTAAAGGAATATATTGATCATGTTATAGCAGAAATGCCTGTATTCTATTCAGTATCATTTAATACCGGTAGTGTGCTAGGCATTGTGCTAGAAGCTGGGGCTAGAATGGAAAGCAAAATATAGAAATCATCTCTGCTCTCACGGGGGTGATAGCTTGATGGAAAAGACAGGAAGTAATTGACAAATGTATAAATACACGCTGAGATCATGCTCTGAGAGAATGGCATAGAGTTTTAGGGAGTGTATGTAACAGGAACTTGCCTCATCCTAGGCATAGGGGGCCTCTTTTTGAGCTCAGTCCTGGAGGTTGTGCAATGAGAGTGAAGCAGGCTCAGTGTGTGTGAACGCAGTGGGCGAGGCGGGGCATTGTGGGCAGTGCTCTGGACGTGGAGACAGCCTGGAAAAGCCCCGTCCTGTAGCCACCCCCGTAGTACAGGATGAAGCTCCATGCACTGAAGACCAGAGAAACGTGAATGTGGGCAGAACATAGAATCCAAGGTGGAGGGAGGTGAGCTGAGGAGAGGGTGGGGTAGGCATCAGTATTCCTGTTTATCACATGAGGAAGTGGCAGCTCAGAGAGGGTAACAAAATTTACACAGCTAAATGTTCAACCTGAGTTTCGGACTCAGAATCCCCTTAATGGCAATATCAGTAGTGGAGTCATTAAACATTTCTTTAGGAGAAGTTATTTTGGATGCAAACTACTGCTTAGGGACCACAATAAATGGTTTGTTAGTGATACTGTGCATTTACCCAGCTGAAGCATAGCAATTGCTGGGCTCAGGCGGGAACTCAAGGGGGAGAATTAAATTATCAAGTAGCTTCTCACTTCTTTTTAAAACGACCCTGAATATACATTTTTCAAAACATCTTTGTTTAGGGTGAAACAGGAGTTGACATTTTTTCTGTTTTATGTGCTCCAGCCTAGTGTCTTCTCTTGTGCCTAGTTATTTATATAATTTAAGTTTCTAGTCGAGATCGGCTCTGTCCAACAGAAGTTTCTTTGATGACAGAAATGGTCTACCTCTGTGCCATCTGAGAGTCTTGCCACCCGACACGTGTGGCTGTTGAGCATTTGAAATGCAGCTAGAGGAACAGAGGAACCGAATTTTCAATTTTATTGAATTTTAATTAGTTTGAATTTTAACAGCCACATGCTGCCAGCAGCTCTTCCGGATTGATTACACGCCCAACAGTGTTTTCATGATCTTTTAAGAAAATCCCTGAATCTGGTGAAGAAACAAAATTGCACAGCTTTTTAGTGAAGGTGGGTCTGGTTGCGTTCCAGTAGTTAGCAGTAAACCACAGTTGTATGCAAGCCCTCTCCCCGGTATATACTCATTGCTTATCATTGAAATTTCACGTATGCTTAGTTCTTAGGTCTAGTCGTGTTCAGTCCGCAGTGGCTTCTGATCTCAGTCTTAGAGTTCTCAGTCTCACTTCTTTATGTTGCAAATGAGCCCAAGTGACTACTTAAATATATTATGAAAGAACCCTTTTATGGAATCACTTTGAAAAGCAAATTTACATACATCATTTTGTCTTTAATTGGATAACTTTCTTAATATCAGTGTGTAATAACGTTAGAATTTTTGTTTTTTGAGTTGGGGTCTCTGCTGTCGCTGAGGCTGGAGTGCAGTGGCACAATTGTGATCTCAGCTTGCTCCAGCCTCTGCCTTCTGGTTCAAGTAATCCTCCCACCTCAGCCTCCCGAGTAGCTGGGATTACAGGCACGTGCCACCGCACCTGGCTAATTTTTCATTTTTGTAGAGATGGGGTTTTGTCATATTGCCAGGCTGGTCTCAAACTCTTGGACTCAAGCAGTCTGCCCACCTTGGCCTCCCAAAGTGCTGGGATTACAGGCCTGAGCCACTGGACCTGGCCAGAATGTTAGGATTTGTGTAGAAACTTTCATAGATGGCAAACTGCTTGAGAGCCGGAAGCCCATCTAATTCATCTTTGTATCTGGGTCCTTAGGTCAGTGCCTCACACAATCAATAAATGTTAGTTGGAACTTTCCATAATATAAAGATGAAATATTCCTTAAAATTTTAGAGAAATATGACAGATCGAAGAGGTTGCTAAACCTCACTAGGTGATTGAAATTTTTTCCACTTGATGGTCAAAGTAGCTAGATTTTACCTAATATAATTGTTCTAGTATAGATTTGGCCACATATGAAAGATTAAGGCAAAGCTCAAGAGCAAAGTATAACATATTTTGGATGTGCAGATTCTGAAAGCTGGAGTTACCTATGGCCAGGGGGTGCCCTGAGAATCCCAGCCTATACCTGTTAAGCCAGTGTGTCTATCTGTGGAGTGCTTTTTCCATGCTCGGTAATGTCTTGGTTTAGATGGTGAATTAGTCAGTCACTTGCTGGGGCTGCTTACTCCTTCCCTGGTGAAACAACTGTTAATCGTGTACTTGTCTTGTTTCCATTTGCACATGGGAAGGGGTGGAGGCTGATGCCTTCTTGTAGATCCAGTTTATTGTTTTGCATATCCTAAGCAGTAAATGTGTATTGAAAGAATAAACGGATGCATGTATGTTTGCTTCTGTTAGAGCTCTTCACTCTTCTCTTCACTATTCTGTAAACATTGTCAGGGAGGCATTCCTCCTGCTAAAGGATGGAGAAGCTTAGGGGCATATGTAAGTTACCTGATTCTAATGTGCCTGACCTCTTAATCACAGAAGCTGTGGGATGATGCATAAATCAGTTGTGCTTTCCTCCCTCCCCCAAATTATTTTCCTTTATTTTTAAAAAGCACTGGGGAAAGTATAAGTTTAACCTTTCCAAATGTATCTGGAACAATTGTGCTGATGCAGCTGTTTCTAATTACTCGCATGTATTGATATGACCAACATTTATTGGCTATCTACATTGTGCATACTGCTGAGTACTACGCTTTACGATAGAAGTCCACAAACATCAAAAGCAAAACTTGTTTTATATTCATTTAGATGACATTTCTAGGGTTATGAACTGGATTTTCAAAATCAGGATTCTTCTGGCTCATAAGACACATAAGAAGAACTTTTTATTTACACTTGAGTAGAGCAATGGGTTAAAGCGTTAGTTGCATTGTGTTTAGGGAATAGGATATAGTCATACATTGCTTACCAACAGGGACATGTTCTGAGAAATGCATCATTAGGCAATTTCATTGTTGTTTGAACATCATAGAGTGTACTTGCCCAAACCTAGATGATACAGTCTACCATACACTGAGGCTGCATGGGATACCCTATTACTCATAGGCTGAAAACCGGGACAGCATGTTCCCATACTGAATACTGTAGGCAATTTGAACACAATGGTAAGTATTTGTGTGTAAACATAGAAAAGGTATAGTAAAAATCTGGCAAAGATAAAAAAGGATACACCTGTATTACCATGAATGGAGCTTGCAGGACTGGAAGGTGCTCTGGGTGAGTCAGTGAGTGGGTGGTGAGTGAATGTGAAGGCCTGGGACGTCACTGTACACTTCAGTGGACTTTATAAATGCTGCATCCTTACGCTACACTACATGTATTAAAATAAGTTATTTCTTCAATCACAAATTAACCTTAGCTCACTGTAACATTTTTAGTTTGTAAACTGTAAACCTTTAAAAAATGGATCATTTTGTAATACAACACTTTGCTTAAAACAAACATGGTACAGATAAACATTCTTCTTCATATTTTTTGTAAGCTTTTTTCTATTTTTTTTTTTTTTTTGACTTTTGAAACCTTTTTTTTGTTAAAAATTAAGACACAAACACACATCAGCCTGGGCTACAGAAGCTCAGGATAATCAGGAACACTGTTTTCCACCTCCACATCTTGTCCCATTGTGGGAGGTCTTCCGGGGGCATTAACGCTCATGGAGCTGTCATCTCCGGTGATATCAGTGCCACTGGAATCCTTCCTGAAGGACCTGCCTGAGGCTGTTTTACACTTAACTATTTTTCTTTATAAGTAGAAGGCATATACTCCAAGGTAACAGTTGAAAAGTATAGTATTGTAAATACATAAACCAGTTACATCATCATTCATTGCCATTATCAAGTTCTATGTATTTTCATAATAACATGTGTTAGACGTTTATTCAGCTGGCAGCATAGAATTGTTTATACTAGCATCACACAAACACATGAGCAGTGCATTGCACTGTGATGTTACATTGGCTATGACGTCACTAGGTGATAGGAATTTTTCAGTTCTATTACAGTCTTATGGGCTCATCATCATTAATGTGGTCCATCACTGACTGAAATGTCATTAAGTATTATATGACTGTACTGGCTTTGAATTTGGTCTTGGGAGTCCTTAGACGTTGACTATTGGTGATGTCTGGCTGTTGTGGGGTTAATTCTCTTGGTCAGCCTGTTATGTGGAGGGGGGTGGTACTGTATGTATCCGCAGATGAGCCTGTTGATTTGCCCTGCCCAGTTTTGTGGTTTCAGTTCATCTGTGACCCACTCACCTATCAAAAGGAGTTTCTGTGGAGCGGATGGAGGGAAGCCTGAGTGCAGACATGTCTCCTGCTGCCAGAAGCAGTGCCCTCATTGCCGTGCTGTGGGTGATGTAATCAGGTGATGGTTCCCATCTACATCCTTATTTGAAATATAATTTTTGTGTATTTTCATTTCTAGGTCCATGTACTTTTATTTGCACATCATAAGTCTCCTGATAATACTATTTCTGCCAATGAAACCACAAGCTGATACGCAAAGGCAGCCTCAGACTCTGAACTCTCTTAATAAGAGAAAAACAGATTGATACCTCCAACAGAAGCAGAGCAAGCCAAACTGCAGGACATTCGAAAGATGAGATGAAAAGGCTCAAGGGTTCCTCCCGTGACTTAGAGGCCATGTTTACATACATCTTTATTTTTTTCTTTTTTAAAGTGCAGGGAGTATTTTTATAAAGCCTTTTTTTACATATTAATTGGCCATGTCCAGGTTATTGGTTTTAATCTTTTATAGGACATTTGAGTGGTGTGGCGGTGTGTGGAGAAGGTGCCAAAGCTGCAGAGGCAGTCCATTCTGGGCTGCTGGCTTTTCTCCCCTTCCAGCGTGATTTCCAGCTGCTGTGACCTGGCTGCAGGGAATGCAGGCATTGGCGCCAAGCATTGGAAGATGGGTGCCGAGAAGACATGTCACAGGTTTCCCAAATCAGAACATACTCAGACGTGATGGTTCCCTGGGAAGCCCCAGACCCTTTGACCTGTGATATTACTAGTTTGTAGACATAATAACTCTACTTAGAGGACCACGGAGGTAGAGGGACCATGGTTTCAGGGCACCGAAACTCTCCGCGCCGAGAAGACTAACCATACACTCTTGAATGGACTGAAAATCAGAGTTGCCCTCTGATAGGCTGCAATTTTTTTTTTTTTTAGGAATGTAACCCTTCCCTTTTTCCTTCTGACCTGAGCCAAGATTGAAAATGAGAAAGTCTCCCGTACACGGAGTTGAAGAGGGGCTGCTGTTTTCTCAATGTTTCTATTTCACAGGCGCTGCCTGCTTGCCCGGGGCTGGTCTTGAGAAAACACCCAAATGTTCGCGCCTCAAAAAGGAAGCAGAATGCCTTTTAGGGAAATACTTTTTTTTAAAGGTAATTTAAAGTTATGTAGAAGTTTGGTAAGAAGAAGCGGTTGTTTCTATCTTTTCTCCCCTCATTTCATGGAGGTGTTAATGATCATGGCTGGCCGTGATGTACACGTGGGCCGAGTTTCATTTTTTTCAGTTTCATAGCTGAGAAATTTAGCTTTGTTTTAGTTGAATCATCATATTGGAAAGCAGACACTGAAAGTTTTTTTTCTATCTTTGTTATAAATGTGTTATGGCTCCTTTCGGGGACTTCTATTGGGTAATATTCTTTGTGAGAGAAGGAATTGTGGTATTAAATGTTGTGGAAAATAATCATGATAATAATAAAATCTGTGCTGCACTGGTGTGCCCTCAATCAGATTGCTTGGGAGGAGAAAATGTATTCGAATCCAATGGTAAAAAATTAGTTTCTTACTGAATAAACTATATGTTTCTATGTAAAGGAAATGTTTCTGACAGGAAGAATTGCTTTTTGTCTGTGTCAGTAGATATTTGATGTTCAGAAGTGTGTGTGTGTGTTTGTGTGTTTTAACAAATGTGCACCAACTTAAGGTTTTACTGTATATTTCAGGCCCTTGGGTGTCTTGTGTTTTGGTATAATTTCTGATCTTCATTCACAACTTTGCAGGTAGGATTTTACCCCCTTTCACAGATGGCAGTACTGAGAATCAGAGAGACATTTGCCAGCTGCCCTAATATCACAATGTTTGTGGTAGAACTGAGATTTGAGTCCACAGTGGTCCCATGAAGACCATCAGCTGTGAGTCTTTCCATGAGGTGTCTTACTGGTGCTTCTCTTAGGATAGTGAAATGTGAAAGTGATGTGCCTGTTCCTCTAAAGCGTGTGTACACAGTCCTGGTGCTGGGGGAGAATACTAGAACCCAAACTTAGTCCTGAGAGTCCTTCCACTGAGACAGTGGAAGTTAAGAAGTAGTAGATGTGAGCGAGTACAGGCGTCTCACTCCACTTTAACGGAGAAATCTAGGGGCGACCCTACTGTGTTGTCCCAGGAAGAATATTAGATAGTGGGTAGGGGAAGGGGTTATAGGTACCTGAGATCTGTCAGAGTTTGTCTCCAGCAGGTATAGTTTGAGGTACAAGACGAAGAAAAACGCATGTCTTCCAAACTAGCAAAAAGGGTAAATATTACCATTGGTGTGTAGCATGTGGAATCATCATATTACAGTGAAGTCTTTGAATTCACAACGTGATCGATGACCAGGTTTCACTGAATGTAACGTAAGTATCCTCATGTCTGAAAGAAGAACTTGGTAACGAGAGGAGAGGTGTCTGCTTTGATGACCAGCTGCCCTGGCTCGCCAAGGACTCTCCCAGGCTCTCAGTCCTGAGCAACGTGGAGATTGGTCCCACTAGTGACTGCCCAGAATTGTTGACTCCTTATGGAATGAGGAGAAGTCAAACCTCTAGGAGGTACGCTTATGGATGCTATATGTCAGGGTCGGTGTGAGGCCCTGGGGCACAAAGCTGAGGCTTTATTCAATATAAAAAGAACAACACACAGGAGACTGATGAGCATCCTTTTTGCTCTGAAAGCCACTTACCCAAAGAAAAAAAATTTCAATTTAGGACCAAAATTTAGACAGAAGGTTGGAACTGTTTTTATTACCTTAGATTTCCAAGTTGTCCTAAATATAAGATGCACTTAATAAATACTTATTGGATCGATGAGTTTTCAGTTGAAAATAAATACATTTTCTGGTTTTGTTTTTGCAAAAGCCAAATCTAAAATATTCTAGTTTTTTTTTTTTTTTTTTTTTTTGGACTTTGCAAGTTAACTGTATGGAGCAAGAATATTATTCAGTGGTTGCAAAACGCCATAAATAATTCAGTCTGAGATTCTGACTGGCTAAGAGAGAGGGCAGGAGGAGAAAACTGGAAGAAGAACAGAGAAGTTAGCAGGTGGCCCCCAGACCTGGTGCGGTGTGTGTCCCTCGGTTACTCTGCAGGCTCTAGGGCTCCCAGGCAGTCCTTCTCAGCTCCCACTGCACATGGGAACCACACAGGGAGCTTAGAGAAAGTGATTGATGCCAGGTTCCTCCAGGGACCACATCTTTTTTCTCTTCTTGTTTCTGGCAGTTGGCATAGTGCCTGGCCTGTAATGAAGATTCAGTAAGTGTTTGTTGAATGAATGAGGGATTGAATGGATTAGTTTAATGCATCATTGCACTTGACAGTTTTGATTGAGTCACTTTTGCACTGGGAAGCATCGTTTCTGCTTTTCAGAATTAGTTTTTAAAATAAAGGCTTGTTTTTTTTTTCGGAGAATTCTGAAAGCACATTATGTGATATAGTCACTCAGGCAGCCAGTTTACCTAGTCTGAGCCCCTCTGGTCCACCCATCCATTAATTAATGCATTCACTTATTTGTCAAATGTGTCATCTCTGGTGTGGGCCTGGCACTCTGAGGCACTGCAAGTGAAAGATGCTGAAGACCCCATTCTCTGCTCTTGGAGAGTTCGTGGTGTGCCCAGAAAGACATGATCCAGAGGAATGTGCCGTAGGAGTGCCAGGAGAATCCCAGCATTCAGAAATGAGAAAGTGATCGGTTGCCTGTTCCTTGTTTTCTCAGTTTAGAGTGATCTCCTTTTCCAGTGTTGAGAGTTACCCAGGACAGCAGCAGCACTGCTCTGCAGCCTTATGTCCAGGTGAAGCTAAACTTGCACTCATCCTGAAATTGGGTATTGATCTTGCAACAGCTCACTGCCAGTCGATACAGTAGCTACCCAATGGAGCAGACTGAGCTTTCGTGGTTGCCCATAGGGGTGGCAGGGTGGCCAGTCCCCCTCCGGAGGGATCTTTAATGAGGTTTCCAGGCTTAGTGAATGACTTCATGCAGCTCCAGAGGAAAGGTATTTGCTTGGAGAAGGTGCAGCCCATGTGAGCTTTGCCTAACGCCCTTAAATTTTCTGGCGCTACTTACTCTATGCTAAGACAAAACCAACTGTTATTGACAGCTACTTTCACATGCACTCCTAACACAGGCTGTGAAAGCGAGTAGCAAGTAACTAGCCAAAGGTCACCCAGCTACTTACTGGAGGAGCTGAGGTTGGAATCCTGGTTTGGCTGACTCCAGAGTCCATCTCACCACCTGGTGCAGAGCACGTTCATTTTCAAAGAGACAGAGTTTTAAAGCTGGAAGTAACTCCAGGACTCACCCGGTCTAGTGGTTTCCGAATGCAGACTGGCTGGCCTTGTCACGTGGGGACTTGCAAAACACGCAAAGAGTGGGGAGATAGATTTGCTGTTAAAATGCTGATGGTCCTTTGGGAGGCCGAGGTGGGCAGATCACGAGGTCAAGAGATTGAGACCATCCTGGCCAACACGGTGAAACCCCATCTCTACTAAAAAAAAGACAAAAAAATTAGCCGGGCGTAGTGGCATGCGCCTGTGGTCCCAGCTACTTGGGAGGCTGAGGCAGAGGAATTGCTTGAACCCAGGAGGCGGAGATTGCAGTGAGGCGAGATTGCTCCACTGCACTCCAGCCTGGTGACAGAGCAAGACTCTGTCTCAAAAAAAAAAAAAAAAGAAAAAGAAAATGCTGATGGTTAATTAGTCGGGCGTGGTAGTGGTGGGTGTCTGTAATCTCAGCTACTCGGGAGGCTGAGGCAGAGAATTGCTTGAGCCTGGGAGGTAGAGATTGCAGTAAGGTGAGATCATGCCACTTACACCACTGCACTCCAGCCTGGGCGATAGAGTGAGACTCTGTCTCAATAAAAAAAAAAAAAAATGCTGATGGTTACCATTCCCTCTTCTCAGGGGAACGGTGTGATTGATAGCAACGTGAGTTAATGGTTGTCTTACCATAACCTTCTTACCAGTGGTTGATGGTGATGATATCCTGGTGGAATGGGGAGTTGAGAGCCTAGCTAAATTGTTTACATCAAAAAGAAGGTATTTTGGAATGTCTGTGATTGCTTTGTGTTCCTAAAAGACCTTTTGTTTAATATGCTTCTTTTAGTGCATTTTGAGATATGCAAAGTTTGGCCTAGATTTTAAGTAGCTGGTATTTGTAAACTTCAGGGAAATTGGGCACAGACTAAGTGGAATAAAGAGATGGCAGAAATTTGCGGCCTGAGGAGAAAGGAAATTCCCAGTGGGTGGCCTGATCAGGGAGACCTTTAAGAATAGGAAGTGTGGCCGGGCGTGGTGGCTCACCCCTGTAATCCCAGCACTTTGGAAGGCCGAGGTGGGTGGATCACCTGAGGTCAGGAGTTCGAGACCAGCCTGACCAACATGGTGAAACGCTGTCTCTACTAAAAATACAAAATTAGCCAGGCATGGTGGCGCATGCCTGTAATCCCAGCTACTCAGGAGGCTGAGGCAGAAGAATCAATTGAACCCGGGAGGTAGAGGCTGCAGTGAGCTGAGATTGTGCCATTGCACTCCAGCCTGGGCACCAAGATCAAAACTCTGTCTCAGAAAAAGAAAAAAGAATAGGAAGGTGAGAATTCCTGGACTCTTATGTAATATTCCCCTCTTACCATCATAGCTAGAGCACATTTCATCTTAAAAAACAGAACCAAAGCTGTTTCCAGTTTAGGCTGGCATTGGGAGGAGAGAAGAGAACAGACTAAGTATGCCCAGCAGTAATCGAAGCTTCCCTCAAGAATCAATCCTCAGAAATACAAAATACTAGCCATGGGGTTGGAGATAGTGCTATGTTCTTTATTATTTGAATTTCTAACTGCAGGGGCATCTTACCAAGCAGGAGACCTTAGGGATACACAGGTAACAGATTCCTTCACAGGTATTTGATTACAAACAGACTCCTGGGTCCCACTCCCCAGATACTCTGATTCAGTTGATTTGGAGCCATACCTGGGAATCAGTATTCTTAATGAGCTTCCTGCAAATTCTGTTATGCAGCCAGGTTTGGGAAGTACTGGCTTCATCTTATTTTTTACATTTGAGGAAACTGAGGCTCCAGGTGCGTGGGGTGGTTTAATGTCTTGCCCAAGGCATCACAGATCACTTCTGTAGCAGAGATGAAGGTGGAAGCCCCTTCTCTTGACCCACTAGGGTGTACGTCCCACAAATAGACACGCTTTCTCTAAAAAACACCCAGCACAGTGGTCTCAGAGGAGCTCTCTGTATTTCCTGGGACATTTTCTCAATGAGAACACCCCTCTTTAGGCCTGAAAATGAGGATCCCGGTGAGGTGTTGTGTCCCAGGGACCTGTAAGCCTGCACTCCGTGGGTGTGCATCAGACTCCAATGCTACGAAGCCTCACCGACACTTTTATTGTAACTGCTGATCCAACCTGTGGAGGCAGATGGGGAACAATTTTCTAGAAAAAAGCCCTTTCTGTATCCACATGGCCCTCAGGATCCAATGGCCCCTTTTGTTCTTGAACAAAGAAAATTCATACGGGATAAGCACTTTTGGCATTAGAACTTAGACTGTCTAAGCAGTTGCTGGCTACAATCAGTCGTCCATTTGTCCCGGGCCTTCTTTCGCTCTATTGTCTGCTTGACAGGCAAAATGACCTTTCAGCATTTCTAGTGCAGTCCCAGGTTGGAACTGTCTCTGGGTGCACTGGCCTGGAAAAGCTACCAGATGCTGGGACAAGTTTTCTGCATGGTCACTGGTAAACTTTTCCCTCCAGTCCTCCATGCTGCTGCCTGGGACTCTTCCTGGTGAGCCCTTCAGGCTGGCCCCTCTTCATCAAAACTCCTGCCAGCTCCTGCTGTCTACACCATAAAACCCATGCCCTTCCCTTCCACCCTCAGCAGCCTGGGTTCCTGGCCCTCCTTTCAGGCAGGCAGCTACTCCGCATGCAGCCAGGGTTTGTGACTTGGTGCGTTTGTACCTGTAAGTTCTGTTGCTTGAAAGAACAACATTTTTTGAATAGGCACTTCCCAAAGCAAAAGGGACAGCAGGCCGTTTAGACAGAGAAAATGTGCTGTTCAAGATGCTGTTTTTCCTGTGAAGTCCCTCTCACTTCTGGCTTCTGCTCATAGATCCCCAAAAATACCTTGTGATTAGCTTGGTGTCATTTGTCCTTCTCCAACCAGACTGCCAGGAGTCTGACAACTACTCTAAGTTGTGGTTCTTCATTTCTTCACACCTGGCAAGGCTCTGACTCAAAAGGGAACTGAATCCATGTCCGTTGAACAAATGAGGGAATGAATGAATTCCATTTGCCACAGCGGTGTTGTTTCTCTGGGATAATGGAGAGGGGCCGTCTTGGACAGGTGGGTCAAGTTTGGGGTTCTGGCCCCTGCATATAGTGATCAGCACTAGAAATGGCCCTAGTAAAAGTGAGCCAGTGGCCATTTTCTAGTCCCTTAAAGTCCAGGCTTTCCCTTGAATATGGTGCTTGATCAAGTTCTTTGGACCTCTAGGATTCGGGTGGGGTAGGTCCAGCATGCCGGAATGAAGTTCCTGGGAGTTCTCCATTTCCTGGAGTCCATTCTGGACTTGCATCTTTTACAGCTATGGGTAGTTGGTGGTTCTGTTGGAGAGTATGTAGTGTCTCATTGTCTATAACCAAGAAAGTATTCATCTCTGCTCCTCCCGATAAACTTTGTATTAGCTGGCTAGTCTTGCCATAACCAAGTACCACAGGCCGCATGGCTTAAACAGTGGAAGCACATTGTGTCATGGTTCTGGAGGTTAGAAGTCTGAGATAAACATGTCAGCAAGTCTGGTTTCTTCTGAGGCTTGTGGCTTTACTCCCCCACTGTGTCCTCACACGGTCTTCTTGGTTTCTTCTGAGGCTTGTGGCTTTACTCCCCCACTGTGTCCTCACACGGTCTTCCCTCTGCGTGTCTTGTCCTACTCTCTCTTTTCTTCGAGAAAGAGTCTTGCTCTGTCACTCAGGCTGCAGTGAAATGGTGTGATCTTGGCTCACTGCATCCTCTGCCTCCTGTGTTCAAGGCATTCTCCTGCCTCAGCCTCCCAGGTAGCTGGGATTACAGGTACCTGCCACCACCACACCTGGCTAATTTTTGTATTTTTAGTAGAGACAAGGTTTTGCCATGTTGGCCAGGCTGGTCTTGAACTCCTGGCCTCAGGTGATCTACCTGCCTCAGCCTCCCAAAATGCTGGGATTACAGGCATGAGCCACCAGGCTTGACCATCTCCTCTTTTTATAACGTCACCAGTCATATTGGATTAAGGCCCACCCTAATAACCTCATTTTAACTCTTTTACCTTTTCAGAGACCTTATCTCCAACTATAGTCACATTCTGAAGTCCTGGGGGCTAGAACTTCAACATACGAATTCAGGGAGGGCGCAGTTCAGCCCACACAGACGTTTGGTGGTTCTTGATGTTTCTGTGGCAATAAACAATGCTATGGTGAACATTGTTTTGCATTTCTCTGGTGACAGGGTGGACATCATGAAGTGGCATTGCAGGGTCTTAGTGTCAAGAAATGCAGTCTCAGCTTGCCTGGGTGCTCTTGTTCTCCAGCTGGTTGTATAATATTTTTCTTTCCCCAAAATGAGTAACAGTTTTTCTTTGTCCACATTCTCATCGGTACTTCGTATTGCCAGAAGTATGTTTTGCCGTTGGATCAGTGAGGAAAAAAATGTACAGAGAAATGTAATTCTCCCTCCTAGGCCTGCCCTCAGCTCTCTGGTTTCATTCTCTGGATGCAGTCACTGTTATGTTCTTATGTGGCTTTTCAGAGAAATTCTGTGCCCCTCATTGAGGTTTTCAACTTGCTGCAAATGTTTCATATCATAAGCATTTCTCCATATTATTGTAGACGCTTCCTAAAAGTTGTTTTTGATGACTGCATAGTAGTCTGTGAATAAATGAGCCATAATTTTGAAAAGCATTGCCCTAATTGTTGGGCATTTGGTTTCTGCTACTTTGTTTAAAATATTTATATTCCTTTTACAAACATTCGAAAATACGGAAAAGGAATATGGTATCTATAATCCCCGCCCCTGTTGGCAGTTTATTTCTAGTTTTGTTTTGAGAAGCTTGTTTTGTTTTATATTTCTGGTTGTTCTTTGGTGTAGGCATTTATCTTTAGGAAAGTCTAATACTTCCTGTAGAGTTTGGAATTTTAATTTTCCATTTAATTTTACAGGATGAGAGTGTCCCCATGCCATGAAATCATCCGTCTCTTTCTCTTCTCCTTAATGAGTGTAGCAAGGAATGAAAACCAGTGAAGTTGTAATGGGGGTTGACTTGAATGCGGTTAGGTAATTTATTTAATTTTAAGTGGCAAATCACTTGCAAACCATAATTCTTTAAACTCTTGTTAATAAGAAATTACTTTTATATATTTTATAGTTCATCACAATGGAGATTGAGGCCTTCTTCTCTGAACCATTTAACCCTCTGCTTGCCAAATGACTCTTCATTTAGCTTCTCAGTAAGTAGGATTTATTTGTTCAGGAAATATGGACCTTTAAGGCAAGACAGTTTTTTGGTCTATAAAGTTGAATGATTCCCAAACCCACCAAGCAGCTTCTTTTTATGAGTAAGCTCATGAAAAGGCTCAGGCTCATCCAACTTAAATTGTTAATTAAAGAAGATTATTTATCAACAATTTCAATAAGAAATGTTAGGAAGGAGAATCTAATAGAGAATGCTAATAAAATAAATCAAACTCCAAAACTTTCTAGGACTGTAAAAAATCAATCTACCCGCATTAGTTGATCTCATATCACTAAAGTATTTCAATAAAAATAAGTTTGAAGTTTATCTTGTCAATGTTAAATATAGCTGGAGTTGAAATATTAAGTTTGGTTAAGATCATTTTGGTGTTTTAAAACTTTTTAAGAACTTGACATGATGATTTGCATACTGGATTCCAGCAGTACTCAAAAAAAATATCAGTAAGCATAGGATAGCCCTGAACGGAATAATTAAATGCATGAGTAGCTTATGTATACTCACTACAGTAATTTGAACCTTATTCTTGGTAAAGAAAGTGTGAGGCAAACATTTCAAGAAGAAAGCACAATTTAAAACCCCAATGTGCTGCCTTTTGGATGTTGCTGAATCACGGTTTCTCTCTCTCTCTCTCTCTCTCTCTCTCTCTCTCTCTCTGTGTGTGTGTGTGTGTGTGTGTGTGTGTGTATCTGAAGCACTGAGAGAGGTAGAATTACAAGAAAGTGCTGACAGAAACCTTTGCACACAGGGCAGGGTACTGGAGTAGTGAAAGTGTCAGTCCTGCCTTTGTTTTTGCTGGGAAGTCCCTGGAAACAGGTGAGTGACTGACATTGATTAATGCTTTCCAGCTTTAGAGCATTCAGTCTCAGGCCTCATTTAAAGTCTACGTTTTGCAGTATCTCTTGAGGTAGATTTAAGAGAAAATAAGGAACCACTCCCCAAACACATACAAAATAACTAAACCTTTCTCAGTGATGAGCAAGAAATTCTCTCTGTCCAAACGATCTAAAAGTCTTGACTTGAATGTGATTTTTCTGAAGTGGTGTGAAGTAGTGACATCTTGTGGCCATGTGAGGTAATTTCTGGTGACTTCCATATTGAATTACGAAGTCCAGCATTCGTTTGTTCATTCACACTCTGAATGCTTAGCAATTGCCACTTTAACGTCTCGCGTGTTTTTCTTTTCTTTTCTTTTCTTTTTTTTTTTGAGACGGAGTCTAACTCTGTCGCCCAGGCTGGAGTGCAGTGGCGCGATCCCAGCTCACTGCAACCTCTGCCTCCCTCCCGGTTTCGAGCTATTCTCCTGCCTCAGCCACCCGAGTAGCTGAGACCAGAGGCACCCGCCACCGTGCCCAGCTAATTTTTGTATTTTTTAGTAGAGACAGGGTTTCACCATATTGGCCAGGCTGGCCTCGAACTCCTGACCTCGTGATCCACCTGCCTCGGCCTCCCAAAGTGCTGGGATTACAGGTGTGAGCCACTGTCTGGTGTTTCCTTTGAATAGTAAATGATAGTTTTTTGGTGTAAAGGTCAGATTTTAATGGCCCTCTTCCTATAGGGTTAAATAATGAATTGTTTCCCTGCCCTGTCCTCTCTCTACTGTAGGAAAAAAGTACACAGGAAAGTTTGTAAACTAAAAGGAGCAGAGATGCTGAAGGCAAAATAGCTTAGTTTAAGGCAAATGTCTGCCTCTACGTGCTGTGTGACCATGAAAAAAGTGAGCAACCTGCTCTGAACACTTTTCTTCTTAGGAGGAATACCAGCAATAATAATTAGCCTTCAGAATTGTGGGGATTAAATGAGTTAAACCATAATGTGAGTTATGAAGTTGACAGAACCCTCAAATGATGATATAGTGGAAATAGGTCATTATGATATGGGTATGCATACGTTCTTTGGAGATCAAGTTTCTCATCTGTAAAAGGTGGGTATTAGATTAGCTGACCAGCAAGACTGCTTCTGTTTTTAACATCCCATAATTTGATGTTTCTCTTCACATTCTTCTGAACCTCTTTATTTCTAGTAGTGAGCTTCTCAACACTTATTTTTTGACCTATAACTTTGAAGTATTTTTTTTTTCCTGGGTAATAAATTCTGGACGACTTAAAGGAAAATACAGGTGTTTTATACATTATCTTCCACTATTGACATTTCAGTTTTATGATTGAAGCAGTTAGGCAAGTTTCCTTCCTTCCCTCCCCTCCCCTTTATGATTGAAGCAGTTAGGCAAGTTTCATTCCTTCCCTTCCCTTCCCTTCCCTTTTCTTCCCTTCCCTTCCCTTCCCTTCCCTCCCCTCCCCTCCCTCCCCTCCCCTTTATAATTGAAGCAGTTAGGCAAGTTTCATCCCTTCCCTTCCCTCCCCTGCCCTCCCCTCCCCTCCCCTC